>JAOVVB010200157.1:0-10895 GCA_028570985.1 Heterobranchus longifilis
TCTCTCTACAGTGCTTAGTACCCAAGGAGATATACTTGGCAGTAGCTTCCACGCTGCCAGTTTCTCCGAAAGGGGCAGAAGTCTTGGCGGCTCGGTTAGACGGGGGGGTGTTAGATGTTCGGCATCTTGAAACATGGCAGGAAATGACCTAACCTTGAAGAACTAACCTTTCGTTGGAGACCGGTGTTGCCCAAAATACCAGTGGTGGCGGAGAATACTGGGGGTGCCAGGGAGAACACTTCATTCTTGAAAAGAATTTTACGCGCCCTCCCCACGGTCCTGGGCGAATGAACCTCAAGACTTCTTCTTTTTCGTGAAGAAGACAGTACGTAGGTCCGACTTCTTTGAGGCGGATTGCGAATCGCGGCGCACCGCACCTCAGTCTTACAAGGGGGTGCCCGGCTCATAACACTCTCTTTCTGTGCTTCACGCCTCGCAAGAGTCAGACCCGGTCGGGACTGTGTGGCCGACAGTCCCGACTCTTGAGCACAGCGGGGAAGGAATATCCCGAACGCTTGTTCATATAATTTCGCCTCCCAAAACATAGTGGCGACGGAGTTAACCACAAACAGGCTGGAAGGTGAGATGGGGGCATCAAGGAGGAACGCACAATCCTTATCCTTGATGCCCGTGAGATTTAGCCACAGGTGCCTCTCCGCGGAAACCATCGCAGCCATAAACGGCCGATAGTATGGGCCGTCTGCTTTGTTGCACGAAGAGACAGGTCTGTGGCTTGGCGTAGTTCCAGGAATGCCCTATCATGAAGAGCCCCGCCAGTGCTCAAGTCTTTTAGCAGGTCAGCCTGGTAAGCCTGCAAAAACCGCCATGGTGTGCAGTGGAGCACCAGACTGATCCACTGCCTGAAAGCTTTTCCCCACCAGGGAAGATGTCAGTCTACGTGGCTTGGTGGGGAGGATGATGTCCCAGGAGAGAGATAGCCAGCAAGCGTCTCTTCTATCTGGGGCATCATCATATAACCCCGCGCCTTCGCATCAGCGATATTCGAATAAATAATAAGTTGATGGCACGAAAAACACAGGATGAATAAGGCTTATTCCATGAAAGAGTTAACTCGTCATGAAGGTCGCCAAAAAAAAGGGGAGGGAGAGAGAGAGAAAGAGAGCGTCGCTGAGGCTCCTCCCCCGGCCACCTGTCGTCTAAAATTTTATTTTATTTATTTTTTGAGCGTTTGGGGAAATCCCACTTCTGCGGCCAGACGATATGCAATCGCTTGATCGCATGCATTAATTACCTGCAGTAACTCCTTCCTACCCGCAGAAGCAAGAGTAGGTCTCTCCTGTCCATTCACAAGAAGTGCCGAGGCGCGCTTGAGAAGTGGACGGAAAACTTCCTGATCCGGTGAGAGCGCGAGAGAAAGGGGGAATTCTGTCTCGTGCGCGTCTGCCAGATTGCACTGTTTAAACCAGGAATGCGCCGCGGCTCGCGGTTTCTCTTTAAAGAATGCGAGGCGCGCGATGCAAACAAAAAGTGTGGAGATCGCGCTCCGAAAGAGATCTATCACGCAGAGGTACAGATCTCCTAACAAACTCCACCATATCGGTGAGTTAACACTTTTAAACTCGCTTGCACACACACACGCGAACACAATGCAGTCCTGAAGACAAAAAGATCTGAGGATGTTTCCGGTTCACTCCTATTTATAACCTTCAGGTGCACTTCATCAGATGACGTCACCTGACAGAGGATATACAGTATATAGCCAAAATTTGGCGTGTTTGATACACACATGCTTCACAACCGGTAACACAAAAAGCTGTTCCCATAGCGTTTTCACGCAGCATCGAGTGCAGCTTTTGAAAGGGAACTGGGTAAAGATGGCATTGTTATGCTTTTGATCCAACCCTGACTGACTAGTGTTTTTTCCACATATCCACACATTGACATTGATGCATTCAAATTATTGACGATAAGAATATGAATGTCTAGAATTTCTAAATTATTTAAATAAATAATGTCACAAGTAGGATTAGACAGTAAGCAGGGATTATTTAAAAACATTGGCACACAATTATACAATATTCTCAAGAGGCTCTACAATCACTCTGCAATCTCCATATGCAGACGCCATGCCTCAATAAGCCATTGTTAAGCCTTTCTTTGTTTGCATATCAATACTGAAATCCTATACATCTACAATGACTATGAAAAACAGCCGGGCTGTCTTCTTTGTGTGCAACTACTAAGAAAAGTAATGCAAAATAAAATGTTTGAGCAAGAATAATTGCCTTAAGTATATAAAGGAAAAATACAGCATAAAAGTTTAAAGTTACAAACTCATGTCAGTATGTTTAGATGCTGCTCAGACGCTCATGATTAATATGCTCAAGAAAGTGTAAAGTGATAATGTAAAGTGTAAGTTTTTTCATGAAAGTGAAAAATTAAATCATCCTACAATAGTACCTGAATTTAGGATGAGTTCTTAAGGTGAAATTTCGTACTGCAAAACACATTTTCCCAAAGTAAATAGGAGATCCCCAATCAAACCAAAGTGCAAACCAAGTACCATGACCTCCGACAGGTCTTCAAATCACAGGTCGTTTCACTACCATCTCCCCTATGATTGCACTATTGACCTCTTCCCAAGGGGAGCCTGAGGGAGAGAGAAGCCACCCTGAGAGAGAAGCATTCAAGATTTAAGATTTTTATTGTCATATATAATACCTAGGTACCAGACACAAAAAAAAAATCCAACCTGAATTGAAAATAAAATAAACACATAAATCAGTCTATTTTGCAATAGTGAGTCAGTGAGTGACCGGTGATTGGCTGCTCCAGCCAATGATGCGATTCATATACGTATTTACGCAGCTAGTCAACAATGACAGGCTATGACAGCGTCTACAAAGTGATGTGGACGATGCTAACAAAGTGGTGTGGACGATGCTAAGTGCTGCTTATGTTGACCCTTTATAATAATGGCAAAACGACCGGGAAGTGGCCCATCCCCTCACCAAACCAAAGTACAAAAGAAATCCATTTTTTAAAAGATGGAATGGCTTTCAGAGTATGTGCAAACAGAAGAAAAAACTGTGAAACTGGGTGAGATTTTTTTTCTTTTTCAAGCGAGAAAGGTCTGCTCTATGTGTACAACCATTAGAGATGTGAGAAGGACAGATGGAAAAATTAATGTGAAATTTAAGTCCTCAATCAGATTTGTGCTCATCTAGTGTCAGTTATTTAAATTTTCATTTATGGATACTGATCATAAAATACTGTTACTAGTTTATGTTAGTATAAGGTTTATTAGTTATGTAGTAGAAGTGCAAATAATCGTGTCATTACATACTGTATTTTTGCAGACAAAGAGTTACAGGACTCTCTCCCAGACCACAGTAGGACCCTCCCACCGAGTGCACAGCAGGAGCTTCACACACTGGAAGTCAGAGCTTTATAATGAAAATATTCAGTGTGTTTTCAAAAATGGAGTTTTTAGTTAGCTTGGTTTGGTTGGCAGTTCATGTTTTGCAGAAAGGGAACAGCCGAAAGACAAAGAAGATTCTAACAGAAATGTACAGTAAATGCTAAAATTTGATTCTTTTAATGAGATTCTCTAGATGCGATTCTATAGAGGCGATTCTCTAGATGTGATGCTGGCGTGACCACAGTACACACATCTGATGTTGCTCACAGTGGTCCAAGGGACCATTCAGGGAATTTGTGTGTTTGCTCAGACACATGAAAAATTAGACTGAACACTGGCTCCAGGACACCCGTATGTTCACCAAACTAGACCTGAGGAATGCCTACCACCTTGCCAGAGTAAGAGAGGGCGTTTTGAGTACCTGGTTATCGTCTTTGGTCTAACCACTGGTGGTCTTCCAGACACTCATTAACAATGTCCTCAGAGACTTCCTCAATATCTTTGTCTCTGCCTACCTTTCTCACGCTCTGAAAAGGAGCGCAAGCTCCACGTTCATCAGGTCCTTCAATGACTGCTGGAGCATAAACTGTACATCAAGGCAGAAAAATGGACCTGACCAAGGTGAAGGCAGTCACTCACTGGCCACTACCATCATGCAGGCACGAACGCCAAGGCTTCCTGGATTTACCAACTTTTATTGTCGCTTTATTAAGAATTACAGCATAGTGGCAACTTCACTCATGACACTTACCTCAACCAAGATGCCGTTTCATTGGAACCCCCTGGCAGACAAAGCTCCTTCAAGGAGATCAAGCGCCGATTTACCACCGCGCTTATTCTCACCTTCCGCGATCCCTCCCTCTAGTTTCTCGTAGAAGTAGACGCTTCTGAGAATGGTGTAGGGGCTGTCCTTTCACAAAGATCACCCAAGGAAAACAAGCTTCACCCTTGCTCTTTCTTCTCCCGCCAACTCGCACCCCCCGAGCGGAACTATGATATTGGGGACTGGGAACTCTTGAGGAATGGAGACACTGGCTGGAGGGAGCTGAACACCTCTTTATTGTATAAACAGACCACAAAATCCTCGAGTACTTAAAGACAGCCAAAGACTTAATTCATGCTAGGCACGATGGTCACTTTTCTTCTCAAGCTTCCACTTTACACCATCATACAAAAAAACGTCAAACCCGACGCCATTTCCCGGCAGTTCTCAACCTCCCAGCACACACCCACAACAGAAACTAACCTCCCTCTTCTTTTTCTTGTGGCCACTATGCGACTGGATGTGGAAAACCTGGTCCAGCAGACCCTTGAACAGGAACCAGGCCCCCTGGATGCTCTTGGTCCCAGCTTCGGTGAAACCCCAAGGACTAGACTGGGCCCACATCTCCAGATTGGCATGTCACCCTGGGGCGACACGCACCCTCTCACTCATAAATAAACAGTTCTGGTGGCCAACCATGAAGGAGGTCGTCAAGCATTTTGTAGCCTTTTGTGACATCTTTTCAAGGAACAAGACTAGCCACCCCCCTGAGGGCTATCTAAGACTCCTTCCCATCACCCATCACCCATCACCCCTGGTCTCACATCTGTATTGACATTGTTACTGGACTACCACCACAACACCTGTATTTTATATGTTGTGGACCGGTTCTCCAAATCTGCCCACTTCATTACACGACCAAAGCTTTCATCCATTAAGGAAAAGGCCGAGCTCCTCATCAATCACGTTTTTCGACTTCACAGACTCCTACTCAATTCTCGACTCAATTTAACGCCTTTTGTGGCCTTATCGACGCCACTAGCCTTGGGGCGGGGTTCAGGTGTTACTGTCATGCCCCTCCAAGCCACAGCCCCGTCATGATTACCTGTGAACTTTGTTTCCATGATCCACCCCGCTCCTTTCGCCCTAGCGCCTCGTTCCCCACTCTGCAGACCTGTTCGCTATCAGCACTATTTGCACTTCCGCATTCCTGCACAGCTCACGCTCCACACAAAGCTCTCATCTGTCATCTCTTCTGTGGTAAGCAGTAGAAATTATCCTGACCCGAACTACTAAAACCTATCCAGAGGTGAAGGAACTGTGACAGTTCATGAGTTTAGAATGTTTAAAATAATTATAAGGCACCACAAATAAACGGATGATGAAGACAAGAAACAAAAATATAAATGGAAAAGACACTTTCAAACTGTTACCACAATGATCCACAATTTTTGTGTAAAAATATTGTAAAAATCATCTGATCATAGTGGGTCTTAGTATTAGTCAAATACATCCTACCGCGTATAATTTATTTATTATTTATTTAATCAAAATGAAGCCAAACAGAAAAAAAAAGCATGTAAGCAATACTAAGTACCCCCTTACTGCTTCAACAGGATTTAAGGTGGTAGTTTGCAGCCAGTTGCTGCTAATCATCAGCCCTTGATTAACTGATCATCAGCAGGTGTGCGGATCTCTATAAAAGCAGAGATTTTGGCAGTTTCCTGGTCTGGAGCCTTCAGGTATGTATTAACCTGATGCCAAGAGAAAAATACATAATCAATGGTCTTATAAAAGCAATAGTTGCTTTACATCAATCTGGAAAGGGATATAAAACATTTTCCAAACAATTTGAAGTTCATCGTTCTACAGTAAAAAGATTCACAAGTGGAAAGTATTCATGACAGTTACAGTACCAATATTCACAGGAGTGAATGTCCCAGCATATTCACCCCAAGGTCAGACCATGCAATGCTAAGAGAAATAATAAACAAAAAACAAAAAAACTAAACAGGAGCTACATATCAGACTCCATGTTAAATGTCAAAGTCCATGACAGCATAATTAACTGAACAATTACTATTTGTTTAGAACTGTTGACATGGAAGCATGACAGGTTCGCAAAACTGTATCTTAACATACTGTAGCACAATGCTCCTGGAACAATGTCCTAAAGACAGATGAGACCAAACTGGAGTTATTTGGCTGTAATGGCCAGTACCATGAATTACAGGGGTACTTAGTAATGTCCCCATGTTTTGTTTTGTTTTCTTATTGGCTACATTTTTGTTGGATAAATGATGGCACAGTGAAAAAGGTTCATTGATCTGAGGGTGTATTTCCTAATACCCATACTAAAACCCACTACGATCAAATGAAAGGCTAAAACAATTATGTTTAGTTAGCAAATGAAACTATTTCATACTAAACTAAAGCTATATTGTTAACATAAATAACAATTAATCCCTGGATTTGTTTTACTTTACACTTTGTTTACAGCATTATTTTCTGTACACAGTAACATTATTTGTTACTTTCTCAAGAGCTCTAATGAAGAAATTTGGTGGCAGTGGTAGTGGTGGAGTGCCATCTCATTTTGCTGACACAACCAGAGTTGATGAAAGTGCTAGTAAGTGAAAAGTGAAAATTACTTTTTAAAATAGTTTTGTGTGCAACCTGTAATGTTACACTGATAGCTACTTGTACTCCAGCCAATTAAAAACAGTTTTATAAATACCAATTCACTAAAATGCTTCTATGTGTAGGACTTGTACTTACCTTGTGTGATTTATCTTGTTTAATTAATTACCTAACTGACTGGGCTTAAAAGCCTTTTTTCTCCAGCTTCACTCAGTCCTGAGGACGCCATACTGCATGTAACTTGTGCTCTAGTTTTTTTGGCCTATATAAATCATGAATATTTTTATGTATTCTTTTTGCTTCTGACTTTGTGGGTTATTACTTGCCCTTCATGGATTACTGATTAGAATGAAGTTGTTTCTTTTGAAAATTCTGAACTATTTTTTCCTTTGCTTGGACTCCCTGCTGTTTAGCACTCACACTGTTTTTATTGTTTATTTTGTTGCCACAATTTCAAAGTAAAGAGTGTTTTATCTTTATTGCTGTCTTCTGGTCTGTTCAGCAACTTGTTTCCAAGTGTGCCTTGTAGCTCCCCACTATAGCACATGTTCATCAGTAAACCAGGTTTGATCCTCAGTATGAGAGACACCATAACACTACATGTATACTTTATTATATCTCATATCTATCTATGTCCTGTGAAAACTGACTGAACAGCCAAAATGGTGCATGCAGATCATAACTCGTTTAGAAGCTGTATTTACTGCCTAATTAGGGTTTTTATTTTGACTGGGTAACCAATTTCCCACTTTTACCACTAACAATTTCACTTATACTACTAACAATTCTTTGGTCATAGTTTAACTGCTTCCTGGTTGTAAGTAGGTTCAGATGTTTCTTGTTTATTTATCACTAGTGTTAGTACCTGTCGGTGCCAGGAAAATAGTTTGTAGAAATAGTCAAAAGGTTAAAGCTAAAAAATAAGTCGATTTAAGTAATCGGCTTTAAGTAATCAGTGATATTATTATTTCAGGTTGAAACCCACATACATGCCTGCCTGTCTTTCTGTACAGCAGAACTCTTTGCCTAATACTCTCTTACTCACTCACTCATCTTCTATACCGCTTTATCCTGTATTCAGGGTCGTGGGGACCTTTAGCCTATCCCAGGAGGCTTAGGGAACGAGGCAGGAGGGTGCCAATCCATCGCAGGGTGCATACACACATACACTGACACAATCAATCACACGCTACGGGCAATTTGGGAATGCCAATCAGCCTAACCTACAGGTCTTTGGACTGTGGGAGGAAACTGAAATACCCGGAGGAAACCCACCAAGCACGGAGAGAACATGCAAACTCCATGCACACAGAGATGGAAATCGAACCCGGAGCCTGGAGGTGCAAGGCGACAGTGCTAATCACTGCACCGCCGTGCCGCCTCTGCCTAATACAAAGAAATAAAAAAAATTTAAGGTTGACTATCTTACACCTTGTTTTACGCTACTTTTTTCGGCGTCTGCCAAATACACTTCCTGTTCGGTAATCGGAAAGAGAATCACGGATGAGAAATCGAATAAAGATTAAGTTTTGTCTTGAAACGACTCAAGGATGTCATATTTATAATTCACTTACACCACTTTAGCACTGTTAAATCAGAAGTAAAATTATTAAATAGTCCCAGTAAACATATTCAGTTCAGTTTTTTACATTAAGCAAGTAACTTATTAGTAGGTTTTTTAAGTAGATTATTAAATTAAAACTGTGAATGACCCCACCTACTTAGAGGCAACCTCAAACATGAATGGTCTCTGGACGCTTTGCTGCTAGCATGACACAGGAAAAGTGACCACATGTTAAAAAAAGGGTGTAAGAACTTACATAGAAACAGTTACTCTTAAATAACGTCCCACAGTATTCAGTCCATATAATTGGGCTTTGACTTGCAAACACGTTATTCACTTTTGAGCAGTGGAAATTGTATTGTTGGCTTGGGTCTACCAGGTGACATGTGTTGTGATTGAAAGTGTCTGATGTCTGTTGCCACTGTGGACAGAACTGGGTAAAGGTGAAGAGGCTGTTTCTGCTGATGGCACTGCACATGAGAGTAGCTCCTCAGAGATGTATTTTTACATTGTTGGCCAGTAGATGATGTTTCTGGCTCTATGTTTAGTTGCTTTAGTACCTGAGTACCAGTGCCACTCTGCAGAGTCCAGGGAATGACTGCCTTGTGGCCTTTTATTACAATCCTATTTTTTACCACACATTCATCCCTGTGGGAAAAGAAGGTACAGACTGCTGGCTTGAGCTGGTTTTCTTTGCTTGGCCATCTTCATTTTATCGCAGCACAGAATCTGAATCACTTCATCCTCTTCTGTGTGCATCCTGAGTGGGCTGTTTCCTTATCCTTTCTAATCTATCAAGGATAACAGTATAATCTACAGTGTCAAAAGATGCACTAAGGTCAAGCATCGCAGGCAAGAAGACTAAACTCCAATCAGAGACCAATAATAGATCATTTACCACTTTAACTGGCACTATCTCATACATATCTGTACTATGATAAGGCTTAAATCCTGACTGATAAATTTCATCTGTAGATATGAGGAAAAGCTTCTCTGCCACACCCTTTTCTAAAATCTTGTAGATAAATGGGAGATTTGATATTGGCATATTTGACTGGCATTGAGGACAGGTTTCTTTACTAAGTACTAGATGTGCCAGTGATGTTGCTCACGTAGAATGTAATTGCACATTCATAAGTGCGTTTTTAAAAATGTACAATGCCTTTTGTTGAATTTTGAAATAAACTAAAATTTGATGTGTGAGTTGGCATTTATTAAGAAGATTTCAATTAAGTACTAAAATTATATAGTTAGATTGTCACCTACATAATTATTCATTAAATTGTCTAGTTCAAATCTGATCTTTTAATTTTTCTGATTAATCTTTTGCCTCACTGCTACATGTTAATGGTATGTATGTTTCTGGAGTGGTCTAATTCATAGTTAATTTTGATACAGTATTAAATAAAAATCTAGGATTATTTTGGTACTGTATCTTCTATAACAGTGGAGAGATACAGTACATTGATCTAGACAGACTATTGTTCGGGACAGTCATGTAAGTCTTAACACAGCAGAGTGTCAAGCATGTGTAGGCTGGAATCCAGCCCCTCTCTTTCAGTCTGTAGCCCTCCCAGTCAATGAAGTACTGGTCCTTGCCATGTTTATACATCTGTTTATTTATCTTGTATCTTTCCTAGCATAGACATGACAATAGTGTACCTTTTAAAATCCTGAGCGTTTGAACATGTTTGATATTTTTTTACTCATGTCCAGAATAACACTGGATCTTATCCTTTTCATTTTCAGCTTGTAAAACAGTCCTCAGAAAAATAATCTAAAGTACTCATACATAAGAAGAAAAACATCAATGTTGCAAATCAAACAAAAAATATTCAATAAGGACAGGATATGAAAACAGAGTATTTTTAAGAGATACCACTGGAAAAAGAATTACCTTAAAAGTATATAATATTTCAATTGCCAAGAATCAAACTGATGAAAAAAATCACAAAGAGTAAATAATAACTCACTACAGATACTCATATATCTGGACTTAATTAGGATATCTAAGATGTACTGTAACAGGAAGCACACTGATACCATGCAATACAGCCATTAACATAGGCAGAATTAAGAGCATATCCTTCAAGTAAATTATAAGACTAAATGTAACTAACACAAAGTTATAAAAAATAAATAAATAAATAAATAAAAAACCTAGAAAGGTAAAAACACATTTTTCAAAGAAATACAGGGGGACACCACACATGGAAACAAAAACTCGTTGCCATGGAAACAAAGACTGTTCTAGAGGAATATATAAGCCCCCTTTTTCTTCCTTTTATATACAGGAAGGGTAAATATTAAAGAAACCGAGACATGATCTGTTCTACAAATCGCTTTGACAGCATGCCCTCTGACTTATGAGGTTTCATGAGATGGCTTTTAGAGAGCTATCTGTATGTGAGTGACAATCAAACCAATATATTACTCACTCACTCATCTTCTATACCGCTTTGTCCTGTATTAAGCAGGGGGCCGCAGGGGGCCGCGGGGGGCCGCGGGGGGCCTGGAGCCTATTCCAGGAGACTTAGGGCACAAGG
>JAOVVB010200188.1:0-10895 GCA_028570985.1 Heterobranchus longifilis
GGTACATTCCAAACGGCAGTCATATCACTCTTTATTCCATGTAGCTATATGTAGTATCTGTATGTATCTAGTATCTTTTTAAATTTGAAAGTGTAAATGACAGTTGTCAGGGCATAAAACCAACGATCTGTTGATCTTTACCAATCAAGACTCAATAGTCTAACAAGGGCATAGCTGTCAATGCTGAAAAAAAATGTTTAAATCAAAAATTGAATCGAATCGTGACCTTAAAATCAAAACTCTAATCGGATCTTGGATTTGGAGAATTGTGACACCCCTAACGTTAACAGAATATTTAAGGTGTTTTCATGTTGTAATAACAAATGTGTGTTAAGTGCCATTAAGGTCTTGCTGTGTGTGTAACTGTATCCACTGACTCGGCCTGAGGAGGAGTGGATGCATCTGGGTGGCACATATTCATAGAGGATCCTGAAGCAATTCTGAAGGTTTACAAGATTATTTAATGGCTTGTTAGACAGAACAACACAAACAGACCTGCAGTTGCATTCAGGAGGTTGCAAAGGTCCAAATTAGTACTTGTGGTTCAGTTAGCGGAGCAGAAAGGGCATCAGACTGGATCCATGAGTGGATATCACCAAGACGTTAAACTTGAGGAGAGTCAGATGGGAAATTTGGCAGACATTTTTTTTTTTACAAATGTCTGTTTTACAACTGTTGACTTGTGAGGAAGTTTTAATTGGCCCACCTCTTGATGTCAGACACAGTGCAGGTGTGTGGGGTCAGCAATATATTATTCTCTGGTGTGTTCACAAAAGCTGCTAAACTGCTGTTGAATATGCTGCAAGTTTATTGTGTGGTTCAATCTCATTGAAACCATTTAGAAATACTATAGATGCACTGTACACTACTCGATCACTACAAGACGGACAGTAAAAGCTGTCAACTTATTGTGGAGTGAAATTTTCTGCCCCAAAGTTGACAAGACAAAGAGTTAATACAGTTTTCACAGAACTCACTCACACTCCGTTAGGGTAAGCCATGCTTTTAGTACTTCACACGCACCTGACAACTTTTATTTTTCCTGACAGATTGCTTGTCTTGACTCCAGGGAGCTAATATTTACGACAGTCCTCTGTTAAGGAAATTTATGAGCGCTAAATGCCTGAAATTGGTTGGTTCACTCAGATAGCAGAAAAGGACAATAAAGTATGACGGACCTGCATCAAAGCTACAGAGTGACTCGAGTAGATAAGCAATGTAAAATGTACCCAGCGTTGTGAAGTAGCCTTGTTGTGGCAGGCACAGTGAGGCTACCAGTATGAAGTAGACAATTATTAGGCTGTTGACTTATCGACTCATCGATTAGGCGATCAACAGAAAAACGATTGCCAACAATTTTGGTCATTGATTAATTGTAAAGTAATTTCTCATGTAAAAATGGCAGAAAATGCTGTTTTCAGCCTCTCAAATATGGGGATTTTCTGCTGTTCTCTATTTCTCTAGCCTATATCATATTAAACTGAAACTGTTGGACAAAACAAGACATTTAAAGAATTTAAATCAACTTGGACTTTGAAAAACTGGGATGGAGATTTTTCTCTATTTTCTTACATTTTATAGACCAAACGATTAAATGAGTAAATAGTCGGCAGATTAAAACTGCGGTCACACATTTGCGAATTCCGAGGTGATATTCTCCGGCGAATCTTCGCCTCCCATTTGCTTCCATTGCATGTGAGGAAAGGGGCGGATCTTCGCATCGCATGTGTGACTGCGGTTTAATAGATAATAAAAATAGGTCTATTTTAAAGTAGCAAAATCTGGGGAGAAATCCATATCATTTCTGGATGGTAACACGCTGATGTAAGCTAGCTAGACTATAGCTGCACTAGTGCGAGGAGTTCACTATATTTAGGCACAAAGTAAAGATACAGCCTGAAATTTCAGATAAGCATGCATTCAGTAAATTAAATCCAGATTTTGAGTCAGGTTTGGTTATAGATTAGAAGGCAGCAAACCTGTCAAACATACCAGCAACGGATAAAAGGTGAAGATGATGGTCTTGTAAAGTTCCACAGGAGAGTTTTATGTTCTATATGACCTTGCTCAGATTTACATTATGGCTGCATAAAGGATATTTACCCTCCACTATGACACAAGAGTCAGACCTCCCTGTATGGCTCTCAGTCCACACCAAAGCACAGAAAATGCACTGAAATTGCTTTATATGAGCAATACTTCTCGCACAATGTTGAATGTGAGAAATAAAATTAGGCTCTGCTGACTTTCACAAGCCGAACCAAAATAACTGTGGCTTGACCAAATCATTCCACAGGCCGGGCTATGACAGCAACAATCAAAACAGATTCATACACTGTGAAGCATGATGTGGAAAATGTGGAGATCGAGTCTTGGTTTTCATTTTGAGGTCTGTGGAAGCTGCATGACATCAGCGCGTGTCTTCAGGACTTTCACTGGTTCGCAGGATATCATTTCAGTAAGTTATGAAAAGTATCGTATTAAACTAAGCACTCGTTTTCTTTAGAATAGTAAGTTAATGGATCCGGACAGATGTTGCTACGCAAAGGTTCAGACAAAATCAATTTGTTAAAGTTGTTCCCAAGAGAGTCAGGTTCAAAGCAAACATTGAATGTACACCGAAGCGTGACAATGTACACGCACACACACGCACACGCACGCGCACGCACACACGCGCACACATACACGCGCACACACACGCGCACACACACGCACACACACAGCTCCACAAAGGACACAATGTACTCAGCACCATCTCTAGTTCTTTTCCTCCTTTTTCACCCTTTCCCCTTTCCTTAACCTAATTATATCTGTCCTTATACTCCCTTGCACTGCAGTGCTGGCGTTCTCACTGCCACTAATGACACGGTGTGATCTCCACAGAGTCCCCAGCCAGCGAGCTGGGGCCACATATGTTCTATATCATCTCCTGAACACTTCCATATGGAAGTATGCCACCCATGCCAAGACCTGACACATACACAGTGCCTCTGCAGGAAGAGCGAGAGAGAAGACGGACGGACGGACAGAAATAGTTCTAGAGAGTAAACAATAAGAAAAACAGAGAGAGAAATGGATGGACAGACAGAAAAAAAAGGAAAAGGGTGAAGACATAAACAGAGGAGTGCAGAGAGAGAGAGAGAGAAAGAGAGAAGGGAGAGGAACAGCCAATTAAAACCAAAACAGGGAGTGTGAGTATGATGGAAAAAGAACGCATACCAGGTCTACTTTTTCCCTGTCTGGCTGTTGACTTAGGCAGACAGAAGCAGTCATAAACAGGAAAGCCCAAAATGATGAAGCACCACCACAGTGCTACTGCATGTCTCCCATCTTTTCAGACTATCTTTGTTTCTTTGTTTTTGTTTTTCAATCTAAGCTTTGTTGAAATAGTTTAAATAATTAGTTAAACTCTCACTGAAAGAAAAAAGATACCACCCTGTTGCAGCTTCTTGTTGCTTAAATGCAGCACAATGGGAGAATCATGGATAGAAATCACCAGATTCATCATTAAAATCATGCAGGATGAATCTACTTTTTGAAGATGGAAATCCCATAGCAAACCCCTCGCCTGACCAACAGGGAATTATTTATTTAATTCATTTGTTTTTTTATAACAAATACATAGATATTAAGGAATAAACTTGACTTTTACAGTTGAAATAATGTCCTTTAATCATGTATAGTTCAAGTATTGCATTTCTGAATGTTGTGGTGTTCTTTGAAAGAGACGACCACCATCAGCCTGGCGGCCGAGGCGATGCAGACGCTGCCTCTGGACCACCCGAGAAGCTCAGGAGCTGATCGAGTGAAAGACTGCGGTCAAGCTAGCCATCACTCGCATCTCCGTGGTCAAACCAGCTGCCGCTAAAGTTGGAGAGCACCCGTATTCTGACCTTTATGGTAAATGCATTGAAACCGCCTACACTTGTGACTATGTCTGCTTTTCAAATTAAGGTGTTAAAGAGATACTTTGCTGATTTTAAACTAGCTCTGTGTCAGCTTAGTGTGAGCAGTGTGTGTAGATGAACTGTGTGCAGCTTCCTTCTGTGGCCACAACTCACGGAATGAAGGTCTGCTGAAATCCACCAGACGTGAAACACGTTGTCAGAAATCTGGCGGATTTCGGCAGGTGATCACGTACAGCACAGGCGGATCTCGGCAGACCTCTGCGTTGTGGCCACGGAGGGAAGCCAAACACTGTTCATCTACGCACAGCGATCACACTGCCATGACACAGAGCTGGATTTAAATCAGCAAAATATCTTTTTAACACAGAGTATAATACATATATGTAAACAAAATGAATTGGATTATATTCACAGGAAGTATAAAACATGTTCCATGTGTCGCTTATAAATTAAGAAATCCCACTAAATTGTGGGGTAAATTACTTTATTCCTTGATTTTGGGTTGCAAGAAAACAAAATTCTGACAACAGACTCAAAATCAAGCATTTTTACTGTATCAAATTGGAGAATTTCCAAAATTAATATTTATCTTACTTATTAGCTGTCATTTAATGCGTACTGTGTACCCTGTGGATTTCAATAAACTCAATAAATGCTCCTCTGTGATATACAGCACCATTATATAACAGACACAAGCGTACACACTCTCCCTCTAACAAAGCCTTAATCGCTTGCTATGACCCTGAGTTAAAGACAAATGAAGGAAGGACGGAAGGAGACAAACAAGTTGGTTGCCATGCAGATGCGTGTGGAGGTTGTGAGAACGCAGCTCTGCCACTAATCAGCCCATCACCCAGACAACATCAAGCCTGTTAACATTACAACTTACACCGACGATGGAGGGGCGATGAGACCTCCTGCTGGAAGGCAAATAAGAAAACAACACGGTATATATACAGCAATAAACGCAGATAACAACTTCCACAAGTTTTAAGTGATGACAGAATTACTTGCTTACTTATGCGTTGCAGATCCACATGTGAAGAGTGTATACATGTGAGCAAATGCAGACATGCAGATGCACACATAGTGAGAGGTAAATAAGAAGTGCGAGTGTGTTTTTATGGGTAAATTGGATGTTTCGAGCATTAAGCAGGGCATACCCACTTCATGTGGCGACAGCCTGAGCTAGCTTTTCCTCCAGGGGTGACATATGGTATGGAGTGCTATAGGGGGCATAACAGACTGTTCGTACATGTGTGTTCCTGGAGCCATGTCCTTCAGTGCAGCCTGTAACATACAGGACATACACAAGAGATACACACGTGCAAAATATAGACTCATGTCCAAATAAACACAAAAAACAACGCAGGCTGGATGTACATGATGGCACACTGATATGCAAAATAATTAATCCTGGTCAGGTAGTATTTTCTGTATCATAAAAAATAGAAGCATACACTGTTGCATTTCTTGAATATACTAGAAACTTTAAACATTTAAATGTATGAGTATTTTTTTAAATTTTTGTTTTGTCGGTTTTGAGAAAAAGGTTGTAATGTTTCAAGAAAAAAAGTTGTGATGTTTAGAGAAAAAAGTGACAATTTTATGAGAAAAAAGTCACAATGTTTCAAGAAAAAAAAACATAATTTTATGAGAAACAGTCATAATGTTTACAGAAAAAAAACCTCATCAGTTTATGTGGAAAAAAGTCACAATGTTTCAAGAAAAAACTCACAACAAAGCAAAATATAAGGTAAAGTGATTCCAGTGTTTAAGTGCTGTTTTAAGTGTTTTAAGGATATTTCGTTGATTATCGGGATAATATCGTGAATTGCAATTATTTTGGCCAGGATAATCGTGACATGAAAGTTTCATATTGTCCCATAGTTGTGAGAGCCTAAGAGACCGAACCACAACAGTAAAGTTGTTGGCTGTGAAACCAAAACAATAAGCTGAAAGATGATATAAAGCTCTATAGAGCCAAGCAAATTCTCTGTAGATTTGTCATTATGAGCAACTTTCACATTACGCATAGTGATTTGAGCCACTGTTACTACAACATGCTTCATAATGCAGCTTTAAAGAAACTTGGGACATCTTTGAAGATATGCACACCTGATGTAAATCTTTGAACATTTGAACGGTTATACCTAAAAAAGAATCCCACATACGGGTGTGGGTAGTCCTTTGGCTTACAGTGATTTCTGTTTTGATGCAGTAACTATTCTAACAACCTTTAATGGGATTTTAAATGCACCCTACCAAAGTCTGACACCCACACGTCTGTGAGGGACAGTAGCTATCACAGAGAGATGTGATCCTCCCTGCGCTCCGAGAAATGAAAACAGCACAGAGTGCTTAAAGTGAGATGTTCACCCGCTGATAAAGTGATGAAGACGCACTGTGTAAAAATTTGAAAAAGTAGAATCGCTGTCCTTGATATGCCCTTTTCAAATACTTTGCTGTTGATGTGCGATTTTCCAAAACATCACGTGTTAAAAACATTGCTCAACTTATTTATAGACAGTTGTTCGTGTTTTGTGGTGAGAGTGAAGGCAGGACAATCTGGTCTCCTAATCAGGGACCATATTGGACTAGGTCTGTGTTTGTATCCGTTCTTGTACTTGAGGCAGCCAAACACGTGGTGGTCTCACACACACACACAAGAGCAAACATACAAACACAGCATGATCTGCAGATGTACCAAACTCACAGCAGGCAAACACGCAAATAGCATCATGTGTCGTGTTTAGTCTCAAATACTTCAAATTTCTCCATAATAAGGCGCTCCCCGTTGAGTGTCAGAGAACAAAAGTATGTGTTGGAGGATGAGATGGGCTGATGATAGCGGCTCAGTGGACATATGATCCGAGGAACTCTCATTTGCAAACATACCTGTCCTTGAATTCTCTGTTCCTTCGCCACAGGTTTCCATGGAAACCGAGGAAAGCAGGGAGGTTGTGTGTGTGTGTGTGTGCAAGGGAGAGAGGATGAGAGAGTTTGCAGGTAAGAAAGTGCTTGCATCTCACAGAGCTCACTTCATTTTTAACACCTGGTTGTTCCCATTAGAAATGTGAGTAAAGAGTGGTTTTTCAATGATAAAAAGGATGCTGGAGTATGGCTGGAACCATAATGGTGTAAAATTCAAGTTATTACATTCAGTTAAGACATATAGCTATGCAGTGGTTATTTTTGAAAAGTTCAGTTTTGCCAACAGTACACACTTCTGGGGGAAGACCTTATGTGAACCAAGTCTACGACTTTGCCCTTGACACCAAAGTCAAAGATCAAGCACATAAGCACTGGGCTCATTCTGAGGCAGCCCTCATCGGCCACAGCAATACCAATGATGTATTTACAAGCGACAGACAGAGAGGTCCCAGTGAATTTTTAATGAAAGCTCTGTTTGAAATTTTGAACAAGCTCAAATTGATTCATGATTTTTTAATGTGGCCTGTGGAAGCTTCCAGAATTGCTGATTGTTTCTCCCACGATGAGCAAACATCCACAGCGGGGGGGGTGGGGGGGCCATGACTCAGGCAAATTTCTTCCATCTTCTCCCCACACACACTCTCAACATAAATCTTAAGAAGCCAATATCCTGTCCAGTCTGTCCTGCTGTTATTGTATGTAACTTGATGACACAGAGTCAAACACTTTGTAGACATGTCATTCTGGAGAGCATCTCCCCGCTCAATTAAAACTGTTTCGCCAGCTTCAACATGCTTGGACTTGACTTTGGACTTGGAGGCCCAGGAAAAAAAAAAGAAACTCCCGAGGGTAATGACATCCACATGAGGTCAAATTGAAATGTAATAAAACAGACTTTGTGGTCTTAACACTGCTGTTGATCCCTTGGCTCCAGTCACAGTGATGTCATGAGCTCATATCTAGAGGAACTGTTCATTTTGAGAAATAGAGCCGTGAAGCAATTAGCCTAGCTTAGCATAAAAACCTTGAACCAGGGGGAAGTGGTTAGCTCTCTCCAAAGGTCAAAAATACACTGAGCGAATACTTTCCCAAAAGGCAACACGTCACAACAGGCTATTCAACTGAAAGGCATCTCTGATGCCATGAAACTGAAAATACCAAAATAGGCTACATAGAATAATAATAAATAAAACTTGTGCATGAGGAGGAGTATTCCAATTAGTTCCACCGTGGCTATATTTAAACATTCAAAGCACATTTATCATCCCGTTGATCGGCAGATGTGAGTGATGCCGTCAAATGTGCGTTAGCATTTTCGATGCATTTCCATTCACAAACCCCCACATAGGGATGCCTCGGTTAATAAACCTGTGACACCGGTGTTACCGGGTCCACCGTGAACGCACCACGGATGGATGCGCTCCGGTCGGGCTTTTGCTGCACGGGTCATTTTGGCAGCCGCCAAGTTCAGAGGCGAGGCAGAAGTGGTCCTCGCCGCTGCCCGCTTCCCAAAATGTAAAATTAAAACATTAAATTGATGTAATTGGGGTTTACTTTATTAAATAACGCTGCCGTGGACAGGAGACAAACAGCAGCTGAGAGCAGACCCAACTGACGTTAAAAACACCAGTTTCAAAGCATGTCGTCAACAAAAGGTAATATATTTAACAAATTGTGATAACTTAATAATCATTCAATAAAGGCTACAGTAGTGTAAGAAGCATACATGAAGTCAAAAAGTCAACACCTTCGTTGCTCTAATGATCTGAAGCTGTCGGGACCCGATCTCTCCCTCGTTAAGCTGCGGGCCCCCAGAGATTGTCTCTGCGAACCGTGGTTGAATTTACCAACAAAACACACTGAAACTAAAGATATATGATATGAATGATCTGACTCTTCACCTTTTCACTTTGACACCAACTCTCTCTGCCATCGTCTTGTTGTCAAAGTGAAATCTGACTGCAGGGTCGTGTCTAGAAGGTAACCCTAGATCTGCGGAGCAGACACGCAGTGGGTGCTGCAAAAAATTAACTAAATGGTGTATCATCACTATTAAAAAAGCAGGCGGTGGGCAAGTAATGTAATCGGTGTATGCCCCAACACCGTGTAACACTGACTACCACGGCAAGCCTACCCCCACAATGGTGGAGCAATGCCGACACACTGTCGTCGTCTTATACACAACTCTCTCTCCGTTGCTATTGTAGCTGAACCTGCAGGTGGGTCTGGTGTGTCAATTCAATTCAATTTTATTTATAGTGCCATATCATAACAAAAGTTATCTCACTTTTCATATAGAGCAGGTCTAGAACACGCTGTGTCTTTGTGCTCGACGTAGTGTGACTGACTCACACGCCAATCAGCGTGTTGTGCTAACCTCAGCACATGTTGCTAATGGCTTCCAGCTAAAACATTTCCAGGCCAAACTTGCACTTGTGAACTAATGTCCACATTACATGCATCAATTTACATACCATGTATTCAGTGTGCACCGAAAGGTGGCCCCGTACCGTGACGGTTCTGCAAGAACCGTTACAGGCCTTTATAAATATTACAGATAATGTAAACTGACAATGTTACAGCGACAGGTGCTACACATTCTTTATGCATGTGTGTGGTTTGAAGCAAGGGTAAACTTCTTGCCAGTAAGCCGGTACAACAGTCTGTGTGTCCAGGACGAGAAGGCCTGTGAGCAGAAGGTAACTTTCACAACAAGCCCTTCTGGTTTTCATCCCATAATAGAGATTTCCTGCTGTTCTCCAAGTGCTCTGCTGATGTTGTTGAAAGATTCAGATTCAATCGATCTGGAATGAAAATCAGTTATGCACCACAATTATTATTATCAGCAAAACTTTAAGCCTGCTCTCGGTTTTTGTCAACACAGGATGATAGAGACGTATCCAATAGAAATGAAAATTTAAATATAATCCTTAAAGATCCTCCTCCAGCGACCTCATCACCTTATTTAAATATTTGAGCTTCTCTGTAAATAGTCCATCTCAAACAGCGATGTAAGATAATCTCCAGCAGTCAAAACCCCCGAGCAGGACGAAGTTGAGATGTGCAGCAGCGGTATTCGGGTAGGATTTCACGGTCCTACGTTGCCTTGTAAATTGACGATTTGCTTGTTTAAAAATTGTCCTTAAGGTCACTGGATGAGGACTTTAGGATTCAAAACTTTGCTTGCTCCATCCAGAGGTAATAAATCATTAGTCCGGGCTGCAGCTACTGCTTCATGGAAGAGGTTCAGGTGTCCATCCCTTCCCCTCCCCTGGCCGCACTTAATTTATATTACAGGTGTAAAGCAGTCTCAGCTCAGCGAAAAGGTCTCCTCCAAAACCCTCAGGGCCACCACTCGCCCTAGCATGTAATAATTTATGAAAAAAGTTGCCAGGCTTTACGAGACAGGAGTGCCAAGTTTGTGATACCTTTATCTATTCTGGACACAGACTCTGACTGTCTAAAATATAGAACAAAGATTGTGGCCGGGGGTATAGATTAAGAGGAAAAGATGATAATATAACTGTAGTAGTACAGGAACCAAATCTTTGCACAAATGTTTTTGTGCTAAAAAAAAAAACACCCGTTAGTGACTAACAGGTGTCAATAATTTGACATCTAGGAGACGCTACCTGCTTTCAGGTGTCAACGTGAAGAAGACGTCAAGCCTGCAGGGTGATCATTAGACCAGGGAAGAGCCACGGAGCATCTATCTGCACCGTGTGAAGAGAAGCAGCCTGACAGAGCTGAGATCTCTCTTCTCTGCCTCTCAATGTCACACTAACCCTCCTCCGTCCCTGGTGCATTTTCTTTTTGCTTTTTTTGTGTCATCTCAGTCGTGCTATTTGTCCACGCTTCTCTCTCTTTCTCTACGTACAGTACATCCGAAGGGAAGCCACATGAGAGAACCTGGCACGCCGTATGATGGGAGCAGAGGCCACGCACATCATTCAGCGCTGGCAGATATTTGTTCTCTTTCCGTAGAGGAGGGCAACACTATTAGACTGCTTAGAGCCATCCATCATCCTCCGCTCTGACTCTGCGCTCGGTGGC
>JAOVVB010200199.1:0-10895 GCA_028570985.1 Heterobranchus longifilis
CATATCGATCGCAGGCCCCTGAATTAAATCAAATCGTATCGTGGCAGACTTTGTGATATCAGCAAATATCGTATCGTCCAATGAATTGATATAATATTGTATCGGGATGAAACTTGTGATTTACACCCCTAATTGCAATGCCGATTAAAAAAATAAAAAATAAACTATATTGTGCAGCTCTATTTTGGATGTTGTTTGTTAGAAGTCTAGTTTATCACTGGAGCTCCATCTCAAGCCAGCAGTGATCAGATTGGGAGTATACCGATCAGTGACTGGATTTTTGTACCGGTACTAACCCTTGAGAGAATGAAAGGAAGACGTCCAAAGGACCAGACAATGCACAACATTTACTCAGGCTTATTGTGCAGATGCACATGGAGCACAGAACAGGAGACAAACCACAGCCGATGAGTCATGTCACAATTGGAGATGTAGCTTAACTGTGTGAATGAGATATAATTTTTTTTCATGGCAGCAAATGTATTGCAGGCTGTTTTGTAGGCGTATGTATCGCAAACATCGAATTACTGTCAAGTGGAGAGATGTGATCTTTTGAGTACAAAGCGAGTCAATGAGGGGGATGACACTGACATGGGTTTGTTAGTGATAGCCTTGGAACTGCCCTCTGCAAATCAACTTAATCAGTCATGTGCTAAAGACCAGCCTGGTTTCCTGTGCATCACAGAGCCTTTGTCTATCACAGCTGACTGTGCAAAGCCATGATGTCTTTATCAATGTGACGAGGCAATCTTCTCTCTGTAGGCCGGTCGACATGATGCCTGGTAGTTTGATAGCTGCTTTTAGCTCGGAGGCAGATGGAAAAGAAAAGATGTGGGAGGGAGGGAGGGAGGGAGACTAGCTACAGAGGGTCCAACATCCTTTGTTGTGGCCCTTTAACTTAAATAGCACATGCAATTAATGTGACAGAGTTAAGGATTTACATTTTCAACAAGAACTTCCATAATTGGAGTGCCTAACATGTTCCTATAATTTCTGTATAATGTGCTGCTTGTACTCGTGGATAAAGTCAATGTTGGATATTGACATCAGCTACAAATGCAGTGTTGTAATTCAGTTTAAGAAACAATGAGCTAAAACATAAGTGTGAAGTTGAGCTGCGAAGATTAATCGATTAGTTAACTATTAAATTAATCGCCAAATATTTTGATAATCAATTAATTGGTTCGAGTAATTTTTTTAAAAAAAAGTAAGAATTCTCTGATTACAGCTTTTTAAATGTGAATATTTTCTGTTTATTTAGTAGTCTATTCTATGACAGTAAACTGAGCAAAATTTGAGCTCAACATTTTTCACAATTTTCTGACATTTTATAGACAACTAATTGATTAAGCGAGAAAATAATCAACAATGCATATTATCGTGACTTGCAGCCGCAGTATGAAGACTTGCAAAGTGTTTAGTTTTGGATATTTTGCATATTGGCAAGTATGTATCTGACTGTTTGCTGCAGTGATTTGGATTTACTGCCAACACCAACGTGTACCTTAATAAATCCAGAAACTGTCTGAAATAGGGAAAGAAATGCTGCATTTTGAAATTCTTCAATGTAGGGCTGCCACTAACGATTATTTTTTGTTCTTGATAATTGGTCTATTATTTTCTTGATTAGTTGTTTGGTCTATAAAATATGGTGAAAAATGTTTCCCAAAGCCCAAGATGACGTCTTCAAATGTCTCATTTTGTCCACAACTCAAAGATATTTAGTTTACTGTCATAGAGGAGTAAAGAAACCAGAAAAATATTCACATTTAACTAGTGGGAATCCGAGAATTTTTGTGTTTTTTTCCTAAACTATTACTCAAGTGGATTAGTTGATTGATTTAATAGTTGACTATGAATCTTTGCAGCTGTGCTTGGTGTTTGCCAGACCACCTACCTGTGGTGACTGCTCGCTGTAAAATTTGCACCATTCGAATGCAGTTTGGTGCTACTGCTTCCAAAATCCCTGTCAAATTCTAGTAGAGTGATAAATCAACGGCATATGTGAGCGTGCATGTGCCCTATCTGCTGCTATTACAGGGAAAGTTTTTGGTCAGGTCTAGACTGGCTCTGTAATACAGTACATACCAGCAGATCAGCTGTGAGCAGATCCTGGGTTCATTTATAGCTGTGGCCTTGTGTCCCTGCACGTCTGCCTGGCAACTCCTAACTCTGCTGTTCCAACTACTCAAGCTCACCCACCTCCCAGACACTTTGGCCCCGTTATACTCTCACCATGTCAAATTACTAGATACACAGTAGTCTGGGGAATTTAAATGTAGGCCATTCTTTATGTAGCTTGTGCCTCGGTGTTAAATGTAGGCGCCGTTGCGACATTTCTCCACCTGCGACTTAATCAGTTTTGTCTCCCGTTATCTTCAGGTCCCGGGGGCTCCTATTGATGAAGAAAGTGGGCAACATGTGGAGCAACCTGAAGAGCAAATGCCAGACACTCTTTCACAACAGTTCAGGACCCAGTGAAAGCAGGGTGGAGGCCGATGCCGTCCACTGCGAGGTGGATCTCGGCCAAGGAGGCACCTCAGGTGAGGCTCAGGCATCAGGAGCCTCCAGCCCGTCACGGAGCCTCCTGCCGGTGCCGATGGTAACAGCAGGACGCCGCCACCACAACTGCGTGTCGGACATCCCTCAGATAGTGGAGATTACAATTGATAAGGATACTGAGGATGTGCGGGGGGGATCAGGGGGTGTTCCCCTGGCCCGGAGAGACTCCTATTCCCGTCATGCCCCGTGGGGGGGCAAGAAAAAACACTCATGTTCCACCAAAACCCAGAGCTCTCTGGAGGCTGATAGGCGGTCTGGGCGCTTACGGGGGAGCGGGAACCGTAGGGACAGGCGTTACGGAGTCAGCTCCATCCAGGAGATGAGCGACTCCGTATCTGGAGGACGGAATGCTCGGTCTTTGCGCCAGAGGCTGAGTGATACAGTCGGGCTGTGCTTACCCCTGCCCGCTCGCAGACGCTCCCGCTCATCTAAGAACCCGGTCACCTCCAAACGTAAGATTCACCTGACGGAGCTCATGCTGGAGACCTGCCCCTTCCCACCAGGCTCAGACCTCGCTCACAAGTGGCACTTGATCAAGCAACACACCGCGCCGGTCAGCCCGCATTCCTCCACCGCCCTGCTGGATGCCTTTGACCCGGCCCACCCCTCTCCCGAGGACGAGGAGGAACGTCTGCGCGAACGCCGCAGACTCAGCATCGAGGAAGGTGTGGACCCACCACCTAACGCACAGATCCACACCCTGGAGGCCTCAGTGCCGGGCTCCTCTCTCTACAAACTGGGACCAAAGATGGCTCCCGGCATGGGAGAGGCCTCCGGGGAAGGCCGTGCCTCAGGGGCCGGCAGCTCTGCGGGTGTTGGATCATCAGGGGCCTGTGCACAGGTGTTGGGGGCCACGGCGTCGGCCCAGGACTGTGACTCTGAGGAGGATTCGACCACCCTCTGTCTGCAGGCCAGGAGGCCCAAGCAGAGGCACGCCTCTGGGGACGGTCACCTGAGCCGGCAGCAGCCCGGGCCCTGGAAGGTTCACACTCAGATAGACTACATCCACTGCCTGGTGCCAGACCTATTGCAGATCACAGCTCTGCCCTGCTACTGGGGCGTGATGGACCGCTACGAGGCCGAGGCGCTGCTGGACGGACGGCCGGAGGGCACCTTCCTGCTGCGCGACTCGGCCCAGGAGGACTACCTCTTCTCCGTTAGCTTCCGCCGTTACAACCGCTCACTGCACGCCCGCATCGAGCAGTGGAACCACAACTTCAGCTTCGACGCTCACGACCCTTGTGTTTTCCACTCTTCCACCGTCACAGGACTGCTGGAGCACTACAAGGATCCCAGCGCCTGCATGTTTTTCGAACCGCTGCTTACAGCGCCTCTCCATCGGACCTTTCCCTTCGGCCTGCAGCACCTGGCACGAGCCGCCATCTGCCGCTGGACCACTTACGATGGTATAGGCTCTCTGCCGCTGCCCCCTGCCCTGCAGGACTTCCTCAAGGAGTATCACTATAAACAGAAAGTACGAGTTCGCTGGCTGGAGAGGGAACCGCCACTCAAGGTCAAATAGGGTGGGCTTCTCCATTGCCTGTACACACACTGCAGGAGGATTACAGAACTTAAGAAATTCCTCATTAGCCAATTAGAAGCCATCCAGACATGGATCTCTTTCTGGTGGGGGATGGAATTTAATTGTAACAAGCTATACAAGATTCATTCTAATCTTTGCTTTAGTTATTACTTAACATCACAGAAAATACATATGATTATATTCAGTATAACGCTGTCTGGCAAGCACATGTTTTTGTGTTGAACAGGTTGTTTTGACAGGGAGGGAAGGCACAACTATCGGTGCTTTGTGTCTTTTCTCTCCTGCTTTGTGCTAAATGTCTGCCTGATCCCACAACATCACCCTGCCTGTAGACCTGCCTGCATGCTTCCCTTATTCATCCCAAATTGCTATTTAGGCCCACATGGCAACATTGTACAGTTCACTTTGTGCTTTCTCTATTTTTTTTCTCTTCCTTAGCTTGTCAAAGCACCTAGTGGAGCACCTTCCCAAGAGGGTTTTAAGGTGTGTGTGTGGGTTGAGAGGGCATCTGGAGATGCCATTGTTATATTGCAGTCAGAGCTTGTCCCATGGATAGAGCTACATAAGGCACATTCTTTGCCATCTCTTTGCACGCATGAGCATCAGCTAAGCCAGGGACAGATTCTGAGAGGGTCCATAGAGTTCAGGACAGCACATCAGGGAAATGAAGTGCTCTCTAAGGACTATAGATTAGTCCTTTAAAAAACAGCAGTTCCTCCTTAAGCAGTAATGGTGACTGATGAATCCATGTACTGTGTCCTATTTAGTGAGCAAGCTGAACTTGTCAACTTTATTCCCACTGTGCGGCATTGCTTTCAAAACAGAATATTTTCTTACAATGTGTCCCTCCTAACAATTGTTGCCATTGTTACGGTTGTCACAGCAGTCTGACACAGACGCTTCAGCTCCGTGCACGCTATTGTGCATATATGCACAGTTCATTTCATCCTGGATGAAATGTAGCTCCTAGGGTGACATTTGAGCAGTCTGGTGTGTTTATGGAATTGTGTTATGGCTTTATAGTGTTTAATTTTACAGCTGGCTCGTTCAGTTAGTATGTGGCATACAGAAAGCTTCGATCATGTGTTGGTTATTTTTCTTCACCAGACACGTTTAACATTGGTGCAGATAGCTTTGAACATTGGTTACAAAACAAGTAAGCTAACAAGTATACTCAGAGGAATTGAGGGCACATGTGACAAGCTGTAGGTGAAGATAAAAGATGAAAATTCAAAACGCCAGTGTCCCTTTAAACATAATCTCTATAAACGGATATCTGCATATGAATGTGGAACCTGTAGGCAACAGGACATTTCCGTTTAGTATTGACCAATTACGTTTGAGTGGGCTTTGATTGCATGCAGGTAAACAGTCCTTTCTGTTGTTATTTATCTGCATTCGAATGCAGATATCTGTTGATAGACGTTGTCTCTCAACTCCATTCTCCTTGCTATCAATGACTGCAGCGCCTAAGAGGAAGTCTTGGCCCGGATATCCATTAGCTATCCCGGAAAGCCCGAAATATTGGCCGTTGCCCCCAGAGGCTAAATCGTTGGGAATCGGCTGTTTCATGGGAGACCCCATATAGTCAGAGATCATACATAAATGGGGAGGACAGCTAACCTCTCATGATACTTCTAAACAAGAATCTGCTTGTTAAAATTGTAAACTACAACTCCCACGATTAGATTGCAGTACCCTTTTCCTCCTTAATTTATATTTCTTTTATGAAACCCTGTTAAACACGTGTTGAGCTGTTTTTATGAAGAGCACTGTGTCACCAAAAGGAAAGCGGTGATGTAACCTTTTCTTGGGAGTTGATTACTCCCACTTTACAACTTTTAACTATAAGGTCTCAACCCCAACATCATTGCCCGTTGCATTCAGAGTCATAGTTACAGCACTGAGTGCAGGCAACACTCAACTCTCGAGAGGTTGGCATATCTTTGAGAGCTTTAGTTATGTAATCTGAATGATTTTAGTTGTGTTGATCGGGACAAAAACACTGCTGGCAAGCCAGTCATGTCTGTTTTGTTCTCATTGTGAAGAGAAAGTAAGTGTAACCTATGTGCCTTTCACAGAACCATTTATCTTGTTCCATAATCAGTTGCTTTGTAGTCCAAACCTGCAACAGGAGGTGCTTGAACACTCTGATGCCATCAAATGAGACTGAAGAGAATAATAATGAAGGTGCATGAGCTGTAAGCTCACTTACTTATGGTGCACGTTAAAGTTTTTGTAATGGATACAATTTTTGATGGTGCTATGTTGGTTAAACTATGACAGAATATTCAAATAATAAGCTTTACATGTAGTTACATCTGATCTGTTCTCACTCACTAATGCATGCATTAGTCTCTCGCCACATTATGGCCTGTATGGTAGTATTAGGTTGTTAGTGGGTCCGATGCCAGCCCTGCTGTAGCATAATTCACTGCAGGATATCAATGTCCAGACCCTCACGTGTGTAGTCTGCATACAGATCCTAATGAGGGCATGAAGGTTTAGGCGGCATTCACACCAGATCCGGCGCTGCTGCGAAAATGCCAGTCCTCTCATTCATTTGAATGTGGGTAGTGTGTTTAGGCTGCAGCAGTAGGGACTGCAAGGGGTGCCGAAAAAACGGCCTGCAGAGAAAAGTTGAAACGGATTCAACTTTTGGAGAAACGCTACCCGACGCCAATCACGTTATGTAACCGGTGATCAGATTTTGTCAGTTCGTTTTGAGGCAGTGAGAGACAAACTTTGCAGTAAACCCCTGCCTCTATCGCTGCTGTGGGACGGGGGCCGAAAACAACTTCGGCAAAAAAGTTAAAAAACTTTTTTTTAAAGGGTAAAAAAACGAAACACAAGCACTTACCCCCGACTGCCCAGGAGTTTGTGTAAGAGCTGCTCCCGCACACAACACAGTCCCTCCGTCTTTTCTTGTGTAGCTGCTGTGAAATGAAGCTGCATTCAAGTGCGGTTGGAAATGTCAAGATCATAAAAACGCTCTGACGGAAAACTAACGATAATTGTGAAATAAAAAGCCTACTTGTGCTACATTGGGAGGTTAAAGTTCACAACAGGATGACACACAAATGAGCCATTTAAGTGACACTCCCACACCGCCGCACAACCCTGCGCTAATCGCCGCAACGCCGGATTTGTTCTGAACGCAGCCTAACTCTTTACAGGGAGAATTTTGATCCAACCACTCATGACATTGCCCAAGTTAGTCATCAGCAACAGTGTTAAAACTAATTAATCAGCAACAGTGTTTGTTCTAGCTCTTAGTAGTAATAATATGAATTACCTGGCTTTAAAAAAAAAAGAAATTAGTTGAACTTTTTAACAAAAAAAAGTGTGCACATGACTTTGGGAGGATGAGACAACCAGAGTGGTTGCTTTACGGCATGTTTTCTATCAAATAAAAACTGGAAAGTATGTAGATGAAAAACCCAGCAGGTCATTTGTAAAACTAAAATATTAAAGACACGAGATCATGATTGCTGGAAAGCTTAAACTTAAGTTTTCTAACGAGTTCATATTTTTATTTTTTAAGGTAGTTCTCATCAGTGAGGATGAATCATGAACAAATGTCCGTGTGTTTCTATCGGAGCCTGTGACCAAAGCTCTCGCACACAGCTGTGTGTAATAACTTATAGGCTAAAAGCTTATTAATGTGCTCAATGGTGTTAGAATTACACTAAATTATATTTCAGATTTACATACCACAGTGTGTTAGGCCTCGGTTACACTTGTAGTTTCAATGCGACTTTTATCATCCGATCATCGTGATTACTGCTTCACAATAAAAGCTTATAACGAAACAATTAGGGACTTTTATTGTGAAAAATATATAGGAAATGAAATGTGTTTATCACTGAGATTTGTCAGCGGCTGGAGCACAGCTGAGACCGGTGGTCTCCGTTGGTCTCTCCGCAACAAAGTGCGTATCTCATTACAAGATAAACGAAATATAAAGAAAAGAAATAGGCTCTCTTGTGCACCAAAGTGCTATTTTGGATCCACCTATCGTGGGGAATATCTGCGCGGAAATATATCCGATCACTATCCGACCAGGCAGGTCGCATTAAAGTGTCAAATGCTGAGTTCTGATCTCGCATATCTGACCACAAAAATTGAAAAGACAAGTGTAACTGAAGCCTTAGACTGCTCCTCTTTGTTTATATATTCATAGGGGAGAACCTGGCCCTGTCAAGCAGGACACAATACATTTTTTTATGCAGTTGGTAAAAGATGATTGGTGTAGGTGTGAGTGTTAACATTTCTTATACCTCACAATTTTACTCTCTCTACTGCATTGTGAATTGATCAGAATTTACCGAACATTTCTTGACATATGAGTCCCGAACATTTTCCACTGCCCTGCACTTTGTTCTCAGAAAGCTTGAATATCGCATGTTAAAATGAGTGAGTGTTAAGCGGAGGGGAATAAGGTTGACACTTGAGTTGCTTGTATGTGCACTTTTCATGTTTCAGGATATTTTAGCATCCACACTGTCAAATAGAAGAAATATATATCTATTTGAAACCCCCACACACATCATACGATATTGCTCACTGTCACCTGTCTATCATGCTACTGCATAGCAATAGCACTCCTCACAGTGCCCGGCCCCACTTGCAGGCACTAATCACAGGCTAATTTTACCATGTTGGGATATACATTTACTGGGTACTAAAAGGGCCACTCTGTGTTGCCTTATGGCTGCTGTATGGCTGAGGGAGGCCTTTTTTGTTATTATTATTATATCTAACTCTCTCCATCTGGCCACATCCCTGCCATCACTGTGCTGATGTGGAGGTGACTGTGGTGTAGAGTGAACTAAGGCCTGTTTGTCCCACTCTCTATCCCACCCTGTTAGGGCGATGTGAGGCTGAAGTTAACGTGGAGGAGGAGGAGAGATGGAGCTGGCTCACAGAGAGCCGTGGCTTCCTGTTGTGGCAACGGCGTGCTCACAGAGAGGGCGAGGGATTTGTTGAAGTAAATAGCACTTTAATTGTGTATTTGTGTTCTACAGTGCAGTCTGCAAGTATTAGGACAGTGATATATTTTTTCCTTGTGTTGGCTCTGTACTCCAGCATATTGGTTTTGAAATGACTCTTGGGCTTCGTGACAACTTGAGGCTTTAATTTGTCTCCATATTGGGTGAACATGGTAGGAATTTATTGCTTTTTGTACAAAGGCCCCCACTTTTAGAAACTTGACAAACTTAGCACATCATGCTGTATTTAGTATTTTGTTTGAACATGTTTTGCAATCAATGACTACATTTACATGCACACTAATGCAGGGTTTTCCCTGCCTGTTTAACACAAAGGTGAGCCACTTTTGTCTTGGCTGCTACCTTTGTTGAAAATGTATGCCAAAACTATTGTGTAATTCTGTTTTTGTTCTTTCCCATATTTAACAGTCAGCACAGGAAGCACAGAGCAAATGGCTTCTGCAGAAAACACAATCCATGACATCATGTTAAGTAAAGCAGCCACTCTAAAGGTGTGCGCGCAAACTGTGTACACTGTGCATGCCACGCACATTTTCCAGCCTTTGCCACCTTTTGTCAAAAAAAAAAAAAATCCAGGCAAAGCCATGTAATATTCAACTGTTATTCAGAATATGACAATATTCTGAATTTGATACAGATCATGTAAACAGCATATTCTGTTTGGATATTCCCTATCAGTCCTTTTTCCAAATATAGAATTTTCCGATTAAGACGTGGAATATTTTGATGTTACTCAGGTTTTAGAAGCATTCTTTGGACATGTGTACAGCGCATTCAGCATATGCGTCTCAATTGGGGTTTTTACCACAGTTTGCGACAGTTTACGACCAGTATACGTCCTCTTGCCTGTTTACAGTCAGCTCTGTGCGTTGCAGTGATTATTGTACACAAACCAACTAGCCAACGGTTTGCAAGGCTGGGGTAGAGATACATGTCCAAAACAAATCCTATTTTGCACAGCTTCATGTAAACAGGAATATTAGTGGAATATTCATTTTCATTAGCCATGTAAACAGCTTAGTAGGAATATCGTCTTTCACAGAAAAATGGCAAAAAACAGAATATTTTGTGCATGTAAACGCAGTCAATGCCTGCTGAATTCTATGACACACATACATGAGCGCACACTTTGTCTATGGGGATGTTCTGTGAGGCCTTTTATTCTTTATTCTTGCTTGTTTTGGTAATTTTTTTTGCCAGTCTGGACTTAAGCAAGTAAAACATCCTCAGTTGGACTGAGGTCAGGGGACTTGGCCAATCAAGAACATTCTGTGCTTTGGGCCTCATGTTAAAGATAATAATCTGCTTTGACTAAACTCGGAGGATTGCATATGAAAAGAGCTATGATTCCTGCTCTATACATCCGATATGGATTTGCACACTCTGAAACACTAACAGCTGAGAGTTGGCACTTTAACCTTCCATTCGTTGTTTCGTTTCCAATATGCTGCACTAAAGAGCCAAAAACTGAAAAGTTCCGACTGTCCAAATATTTCTGGATGGCACTGTTTGTGTTTTAGCTCAAAATGGTGAGACTTGAGTGAGTGTTAAGAAAAAGCCGGCGGTCCTGAGATATTTCACGTGTATATTCAGGCATTGTGTCGATGGAGTTGTATTCTCCGCCATGCTGCAGACTCGGTGCACGCGTGTGTGTGTTGTGTGGGAGTATATTAGTGTACGGACAGAGCCACACGGAGGGTTCCAGTGGATGGGGACGCAGAGCGGACTGTGAGGGGTGATGACAGTGACTCCTATGAACAATGCCTCTCTGCCCCCCC
>JAOVVB010200218.1:0-10895 GCA_028570985.1 Heterobranchus longifilis
ACACCCACACACACACACACACACACACACACACACACACACACACACACACACACACACACACACACACACACTCGTTTCATCAGAAGTATTGCTGCAAGGTAGCTGAACTGAAAAGCATACATTTCTTCATTCATCATTTCAGCAAATACCTGTGAAATTTAGACCTTAGTATGCTGATGGCAGTTATGGCTGATCGTGCATCATCTTCAAAGAACATAAAAAGAGACACCATGATCAGATCTCTGCTAAAAGTCCTGTTGGAATCAGTGTAAAGTTTAATCTCACACTCTCCCACCGACCAGCTGCCCCACCAGCAGCTCATCGCAGTGTGAGAGACAGTGGTTTGCATGAGTTATCACTCTAACTACTGCAGTGTTCCTCAATCTCATGAACATATTATAAACATGGTAATACATTTAATCTGCCATCTGTTAATATTTATACATGGTAAATACCTGAATCATACAACTTTCCTCCGCAGCAGCGCCTATGTGCTTAAACAAAAAATGAATAAAAGATCACAGAGTAATATTCTCTTATTCAAGATTGATGCTTGACCTCATAGTGTGTCATTGCGTTCCTGGTTTTATATGATTAACAAGTTGCAGATGTAGGCGCTTATCCTGCATATCAAGTATGCTTTCAGCAGCTGACTCCTCAGTTTTCCTCTCCATCCAGGCACACAGAGTGAATGTAAATGGATTTGAACTTTAGCTGCCTCTCAACATCACATTCTGACATACTGCAGGACTTCTTGTATGATGGCATGTCACTGACAAAAGAAATTGCATTGCATGGATTCAAAATTAATGCAACAACAATGACAGTAATGATAATGTCAAGAGATATGATTCTAACCTATAATGTGGATGATCACATCAATATTTCTATATTAACCAAAAATTTTCACCCTCTGCACTTCCCCTCAGCTCTATGGAGCGGTTTCTTTTTTTAGCTTCTTTTAGTTAATTATTTTGGCCTTCCAGCCCGCAGCTGTCATCATCCACATTTCCAAAAGCAGCACACAGTAGAAAGGCTTTGATAAAGATAGTGTATGGTACCTGCCCAACCCAAAACAGCAGACAAAGTTAGTAACTAACTGGTGAACATAGTGGAGCATTTATCAGCTAAAGAGACAGATATCTTTCCCAGGAGTTACTTGAGAACAAAACCAAAGCTTAAAGGAGAGTAAATATTGGACTTACATTCATCAGGTAGCCAGAAACACGACTCCAAATTAAATCTTTATAGCTCTATAATGACTTTATAAGGCAATAATGTTGTGTAAGGTTGTGTTTTCAGTTTGTTCCGCTGCCCTAAAGTGGCCAACAATATCATCTAATGCAGCTTTAAGTCCACAGATGGCAGAATGGATTAATTAGTATGTCATCATTGTTTCTCACTTAGTTGGCCAAGTTACCATGGTTTGAATTTGATTAGATTTTAAGATATTTTAGATAAGATTAGCCTTTATTGTCTCACTTAGGAGAAATTTGTCTGGGGCATTCGAGAGAACGCAGGTGACACAGCAGCACACGGCCTCTCACGGTTTGGCCAACAGGTTGTGGTTTGGGTTAAAATAACTATATTTGTTACATTAAATCACTTCTGTGTATATGTAAATCATGTGATCATGCACATGGCGCGGAATGTGGCTTGTTACGTTCAGTTAAAAATCTGTTAATTTTATTTTCAAACGGGACACGAACATCGGTCTCCTGTGTGAAAGTCCCTGTGTTTGTCTGATCTATCCACCACCCCTCCCTTCCGCCCTAAATGGATTTCTCGCTCTAAATACATGTTACATGACTTTTCTTTCCTCCCGCGATAATATCTGTCAACACGAGAGGGCACCGCCTAACAATATAACTTCAGTCATAATTACTACTTAAAGAAACAACACCTGCTGTCGTTTTGCGGTTGAGGACAGTCTCACATGAGCCTGTCCTTCTGCCTTCAACATATGAAACGATATGACTTGAAATTTATTTGGCACTTCCCTTCAAGAATCTTTAATTCTTTTAATTAGTGCATATGATTAAATAACTTTTTCACTTTCATTTTTTGCCCAATTCTTTTCACCAATGTTCACCTAAATTGTTCTCTGATGTATATTCTTGTGAATACTCAAATAATAATAAAAATAAAGAATCCATCCTAGTATATTCACAGAACCTTCAGCTCAGGTGTACAGACCATCATGGTTTATGGAGCTGGAAGGAATACTGGGTTGCCTTGCTCACAAAGTAATAAAAGTAAAACACTTTTTTTTAAATTATAAACATGGTGGATTTTGACTCAGTAGACCCACAGCAGTGTCTCTGTTTACACCTGTGCTGTGCATTGGTGAGGTGTTGGTGATAAACCACTTTACTTCAGCAGTATGCAGTTGTCCCATTCAATATTGACAGCCATTTGTCATGTTAACCTCCATACAAGGACCTTGAAACTAATTACCCTAAAATATAATGGAGCATAATTGTTATTAAACAACTGAACAGACAGCACTTCTTAACTCTTCAATGCATTTAAATTAATTTAGACATGAAACACCAACCCAGTTGGCACTCCTGCCGAACAGACACCATATGCAACGTGCAGATGATGAGGCGCTCTAAAGGTCCGTGTGTGGGATTATGAGTTTGTGGGTAGAATTAGGAGTGATCGCTGCTCTCCATTCCCTCTGGACATGACCTCTCCCCCTCTCCGGCCACACCAGACAGGCCTGTTAAGATGCAGGGAGAGAAGGGCAGGCAGCCTGGATGTCTGCTCAATCCATTTCTAAAATCCAGCCTCAGCAATGATTGACAGGGGGAGAGGTTACATCCATATTTACCCTTATAGAAATACATGAGATTGTGGAAAAAATAAAAATACTAGAGTGCAAAATGGCTTGACGTGAATAGTCAAATAAGGAGAAAAGGAAATGGGAAGCATAATGCATGAATTGATGGACTGATTCAAGGGGAAGATGGAATACATAAATGCATCAATATAGAAATTCAATTTTGAAGCCAAATAGAATATTTTGTCCTAGCAAGATTTTCCTTTGAAAATGGAAAAAAGACTCTTCCTCTTAAATCATGAAAGATTACTAACAGATATGCATTAAGTCTGGAGATGTTTTAATATCACTAATATGTTTTCATACTGTACTCCCAAAGTGGTTGCATTTTCTAAATGATCAAAACACTTCAAGCCAAATACTGATACTGATAAATATACTGATTTCAAAGTGTGTATCAGTCTGATACACACTTTGAAATTAACTTACGGGATTATCAGCCTAGACAGCTGTTGGCATTGACGACTTGTGCGTTACTGCATCCATTTCTATATATTTAACAATATTATATATCTAAACTAATCAACATTTATGAATATGCCACTCTACTACTTCCAGACAGCAATAATGAAGAATCTAGTCTGAATTCAGCTTTCAATTTGCTAAGCAATTTTCGCCATGCGCCACTGTGCTTTTCACAGCCATTTAAAATGTATGAGATGAGTAATGCAACTGATGAGACAATAATTAATCGACACACCCTCCGATTTATATTCTACTTTACCCAACTATTTTGCGCAGAGGATGCTGTGCGTGCACAAGGGCAACGTCTTCAGAATGACCTGCAAGCAGGTTACTGATGTTACCCGCCACAATCGACTTCTATGCTTTATCACTATAGGAAGAATTCAAGCACCAACATATGTAGACGTTGAGCTGTCATCAGTGTAGTGGCCATTAAACTGCTTTTTTTAAGGTAGGGCTGGGCGATATGGAGAAAATCAAATATCACAATATTTCTGACCAAATACCTTGATATTACAATGCTATAGTGTTGACTATTGGTGCTTTCACAAAATATTTACACAATGAGATTTTTGATAAATAACCATCAGTAATGTGGATATAATGACAGGGTAAAGGCAAACAGCTAGAACAGTCTAAGTTCAGAAAACTACATCAGTTTACTGTAACGCAGCCTTTAAAACCAGTTAAAGACAACACTTGTGCCATATTACAATTTCCAAAATCAAAGATAAGTCTCATATCACGATATTGATATAATATATTGCCCAGCCCTAGTTTACGGAATTGAGATTTGAGAAACGTTTTACAATAGCTTGTAGCCTACATGTTTTAAGTTACACACATCTGGCAAGAAAGGACCAAGCTGAGTTTACTTCCAGGTGACAAACTCTTCAGTTCTCTGAGTTCACAGTGATCCACATCAGGTGACAAAACATCCAGGTGAGGCTGACTGCCAGGACACTAAACTGAACTCCCAGACTTGATCTTGAGAAGGTTGATTACCCTTGTGCTTATTCAAGAGGCAACTTCTCCAAAGCTTAACTTGATGCTTTGCTGCACTTCATGATGACTCAATTACTGACCCAGAGGTTAGATGCAAAATCTCATAGCTTCAAATAAATCCATTGCAAAAGATGAATGGTTTATACATGGCACCCAGACGGGAACTTTGATTAGACCCAAAGGCACCCAGGTGAGCTTGTTTCCAGTGTTTCATGAATCTTAGAAATGACTGATCATATCTTGAAACAAAGCAGATATATAATTCTGTGAGAAAACAACACTTTATTCAGAAATCTCTTGAATTCTTGTGATTGATTTGTGCTACCGTGTTTGGGATACATGATAATTATCATGACATTATAAAAGCACTGATTTGCAGCGGCTGCTTGTCGTCAGTGTGACTGACACAGAGGATGATACCGGTGTCATGAGTTTAGCGCAGCTTTAGGACCCAGAGAGGCTGCTGCGGCTGCTCCCTGCAGGAGAAGCATGGGCACATTTGTATGCGCAGGCTCTCCGCCGCTGCACTAACTGCACTATACAGAACGGCACAGGATATTCTTTTTTTCACCCTGAAGGATAAGCTTTATCAAAGGACACTGCTTTGGTTCGAGTTTCCAGTGCTTTGTTTCTAGAAAAGAGGATAACCGCGTTTAGTCAAGTCGCTCATCACTAGTTGTAGGCTGTAAATACATTTCCAAGGTTTTCGTTCTCTACAACCTGCGCAGCGAATAAAAGTTTTACGGACTCGCAGGTATGGATCACTTCTGCTTTTAAGGGACAAACACGTGCAGCAGCCTTCGCATCATTTTGGAGAGGGTAAGTTGGATTTCACGTGTCTTTCTCTGTGCGACTGGCGCAGCAGTTTGGCGAAAAATGGTGCGCGCGTTGCTCTTTCTGCAGGTGTGGAGGCTCGCTGTGGCTGTGCAGTGTTGTCTGTGTGATCCATAAAGACTGCAGTTGTTCCGACTATAGATACAGCTTAGATACGCCAGCTCGTGATGCGTAAAGCATGGTGCCTTTACGCAGATCTGGAGTAGACAGACTTCTGTCTCCATAGTGCACAAGACAAGACACAATAGTTACACAGCAAACCTTGTATCTGATTGTGTACTGGTGCCGTAAAAAACAGTCGCTCCTTCCACAGCTGGTGTGGTGCTGTGCTGTGATGTGACAGGTGTGTGTGTTACCTGTCAAAGCAGCCTGTTGACAGACTGACTGGCAGGAGCGGAGCTGTCCCCTCTCTGTGGTGCTGAAAGTTTCCTGACTGGCCACATGGCTTCATGTCGCACCGCACAGAAAGGATCGACAAGAATAAGGCACATGCAGATGTGCCTCGTAGTTTCTAAAGACAATTACGATTTAAAGGCTAAACGCTACCAGAGGATTTATCTTATCAGCCTGCAGGCACCGGACAGTGAGGGACGATGAATCAATACAGTTTGAAAAGCCACCAATATGTTGTATCTCTTTAATTCACAGTAAACAGTAACATTGTAGACATTGTGTGACTAAATAAATAAATAAAATATATATATATATTCAAGCTCATTTAGCAGTGTGATGGTGAAACCAGTTTCCCTTTTTCTTCAGAGACTGCTATGTTTTTCTGAACTTCTAACATATGCTTTGCACACAATAGTGAAACATTCTGTATGTCTATATATTATCCATAACTTTCCCTTTGCCATCCAACATAAATAAGAAGACTTTTCCATGTGTTGTCAAAGATAGGTCAGGTGTAAAGGGTGCTGTGTATTGGTCCCTGGCACCCACTGTGAGGAGCCTCCTCTCTGTGATTGCTAGTATCACTAATCCGACTCTGAGATTTACAGCATGGCTGTGAGGATTTCTGCGGACAGGTGGAGTGCCGCACGCTGCTGCTGTGCCATGGCTTCATATATTCTTTTCCTGCTCCAGACTGTGATGTAGTAAGCCCGCTGTGAGATTGTGTTGTGAGTCTTACCTCTTGGCTTGAGTTTGCCTCGGTGGTACTTTCCAGATTGATTCACCTTCACAGAGAACTGAAGAGTCTTTTCTTTTTTTATCTTTTTTTTGCACCTTCAGTTGCTGTGATGGAAGAGATGGCGGGGGGTTGTTTGGTGGATTTTTCCAATCAATGCTTTGCTTTCGCTTTATATCACAGCCCCCCATTTCTGTCGATTTTTCAGGAAAAACTTTGCTTCAAGTAAGCATTGTGTGGAATTTTTTGGGGAACTTCACTTTTTTTTGTCAAACCATAAATTGAATATTGACAACAATATGATTAGATATTGCTTTAAAACTCTCTTCCTGTTGTATTACCACAATTCCATTAAGTTATCAATTTGTCTTTTGTGTTTGCTTTCCATTTGTTACATTACAAAGAAAGAATTACATTTTGCTTTGGTGCAGTGTAATCTTTTCCTTTTCACTGCACATCTGGTCTGCACGTCAGTATGTTATCATTTTCTTTGTTATGACCACATCCTGGTTATGACACATCACACTGAATCAAAATGACACTAATTAAGTCTTAAAAACTGAGATCAGATACAGAAATGAATGGGAAATTAGCAGCATATTCATGGAGAATAATGGCAGAAAGGGAAATCACTTTATTTGCAGCTTATTCTTCATTTGTTTGAGGAATGGGTGACTTTGCCCACTGTGAACTGCTGGTCACACGTCTCTGGTTGCCTGGGTAAATCTCTCTAATCCAGAGAGGCGGACCAGATATGCCTTCATGGCAAATTTGGAGCTTATGGGCAGACTTGGAATTTTGTGTGTGGCAGCCAAAGCAGAACATTAATAGATTTCATCTAACAGGATTAGTGATATTTGGAAATAAGACAGGAGACAGAAAATGAATAAGACATTAATACCCAGTGTTGTGAATTCCCTCTGTGCTGAGCAAAACCAACAACACTAACTAATGTGGAAATAAGGATTCTTTGAAAGGCACACACACTCGCATATTCTTTCATAAATCCCCCAGAACTGCACTGCAGAATTATGATTGTGTTTGCAACCACATTTCCTGTTTGCAAAAAGACTAATTCTCACTTATTCATATTAGGGCTGCACAATTATCAAATATTAATCGTGATCACAATTTTGGCTTCTTACAATTAAATAAACATGATCGACTACAATTAATGCGTGCTCATAGAAAACTCTGCTGCATATCAAATCAAATGCTTCCTAAACTAACAGCCGACCACCAGGGGGCGATGGAGATGTTTTGGCTTCTCTTGTGGGGAGCTGTCATTAGTGATGAGGAGACCGGTTCCTTTAAGTAACCAGTTCCTGTCGTTCACCCGCAACTAGTGAACCGATTTATGAACGATTCTTTTAGTTCACCTACGTCGCTTAAAGTTGCCCCGTCCTCGTCCATAACAGCGGCGCTGTACAGCGCGTCACCATATCCAAAACGTTTTGCTACAATTTTATTTGATTTATATGTGAAAATGCAATAAAAATGAAATCAATGAATAATTGTGATGAATAATCGTGATCAAAAATAATCGTGATTATCATTTTGCCCCTAATCGTGCAGCCCTATTTCATATTCACTGGGAGAGAAGATAGACAAGTATCTAAGTATCTTCTGCAACCCTGCACTCTATTTCTAGTATATAAAACATTGCTCCTAAAAAAAGACACAGTAATAACCCTTTGTTAGGTGAAAATGATCGAGGAAGTTACCAACACTGTCCTTCATCTTCCTTCCACCCTGAAGATGTTTGAATGCCCTGAGGCTGCTGACGATTGATTTCTGTTTTATTGTTTTTATTTTTCATTCCAACGCCACTACGAATGAAATCACTGTCCTGCACGGTTGCATGATTGAAAATCTCCAGTTCCCTGTCGTCTGTGGCTCATCCCCACCGAGCCCCGAGGCTGCGGGTCCAACAACAGGGAGATCCTGTTCCCTCTGACACCCGACCTCTCATGCAAAAGGTCGAGCGCTGCTAGCTGTCGGCAGGTCTCATCACTCCCTCATGACACGGCCATTATGGTGCCCTCTGGATGGCATGTCAGTCACCCATGGTGGCAAGTCAATTAGTCATGTCTGGAGGCAGTTAGGGTATGTTTGCTGGTAGGACTTTGTCATTCATCTGCAGGTGGGGACACACTGGAGGCGGATTATAATGTCTAATTACTTTTTATACACTTACTGTATGCCAAGAGGCAATGAAAGGCCCACATATATTAACTAGCTTTTTAATTCAATTATTCCTCTTGCAAATAATTGAATTATTTTTTAGATCACTGTTTCCACTTTCCATGGCAAATGAAAATCACTGATTCAAAGACTCTCGAATTCTCCAGACTTCAGCTGAATCATATGCTGTGAGTTAAGAATAACAGACAACAGCAGGGCAAGGAGAAGAGGATGAACACTGTAGAGTAGAGGCGGTGGGAAATGGGATATAGAGGAGATGCTGATCAAAGGCGTGGATTAAGAAATCTTCGGTTGCCTCTCAAGGAGATTCACTGTTGTGTAAATCAAACAGACAATCTGCAGCACCACATGGAGATTAATGCTGTTAAGAAGCTGGAAGATTGCTGTACGAAAAATCATCATAATATACTCTGTATGTGTGTCAGTGTGTGCATGCACATGGTTCTCACGGGTCATTGAAATCCTTGAAAGTTTGTGAATTTGAGGGGAACAAAGTCAAGGCCTTAGTCATTGAAAGTGCTTGAATTTAGGCTATATATTTTGTGCAAGAAATTAAATTGAAGTTCTTTTGATTTTTTTTTACTTAACGTTAGTGTTAGGCCCGCTGTCTGCATGTGTGTCCTGCAGTTGCATCATTGTTTCATGCACCACCTGCCTTGAGAAAAAGTGTGATGGTCACGTGCGCTCATGAGTGATTGAAGTCAAACGATGCAGGTTAAACAGCGAGAAAGCTAACGTAATCGAACTTTCAGCAATGACTGGAAAAGGTAACACACATTCAAGCCTCTCTGTCTTTTTAATTGTTGTTTGTAAACCTCCGTAAAGCCTGCTAGTTCTCTTCTCATTATAAAAATTTTCAGAGTTGTAATTAACTATGATCCGTGTATCAAACTATTCCGTGTTGGGTCCTTGAATTTGATGGAATTGGGCTCATGCACATATAGCTATCAAATAGCTCATGTATCACTACTTATTCAAACTTGCCAGTTGTGGTCATGGCAGAAATAGATCTCAAACTATGGGAATATATGGCTATTTTATTAATGAGGTCTATCACAGATTACAGATGACCTGCCAGATATTCCTGCTTGCTGGGCCAGTTTGGTTTGTATTTACTGGATGAAATCACTGTCACGGAAGAGGAATTTGCTCTGTTCCCAAATCTGTAATGTCATACAGATGTACAGCTCCATAAAGTGTGAAATGGAAGCGATTGAAAATGTGGCTGAGACTGTACTCTATGATTTGTCTCAGGATAACGGTGCATTTACTGCTTCACAACTCACAGTAATATAAGCCATATAAAGTGTGATCTCGATCAGCAGCAGTCGACGCTAAGACGCTCCGTCCCACGCCTCACTGTAACAAATATACAAAATATATATAAAAGTAGGAGCCAATTCTTAGCTGCTTGCCACTTAGCATTAAAGGAAATGCATTGGGAGTAAGCCTTTGTGATAGACTGCCGTCCTATCCAGGGGCCTGTGTTGTACACCTGCTGTAAGCTGCTTCATGCCCCTGCATCGGGCGATAAGCTCCTGGCCTGTGAGCTGCCTCAGCATGAACAAGGCTTACTTATGCTGAAAATCTTACAGACAAATGTAAATGCTCAAAAACCATTCTGCAGATGCAAAAAGCCTTCGTTGTTCATCAAGATGCTGGGCAGCACATGAGAGATTTTTAATTTTAGATTCTGTCAAAGGTTAAAGGTTGAACTAAAACATAATTCATTCTAAAAAAGAAAAAAAAAGAAAATAATAATCACTACAAATATTACATGTAAGTTTTCTGCTGTGATAGGGCCCCCTACATTAGCTTCCATAATGTGATTGGTGCGTTGGTTCGTCTGTGTGCTGATTCAAATATAAAATACGAGTAACATACGTTGAGGTCAAAGAACTACTGTTTGCTGTGAGTTCTTGACAGTGGTCATTTTCCATCACTGGACCCATGAAAAAGAAATAGCTAATGCTAGCCCCCCTCCTTTCTATAACGTGGGACAAACATCACACTGGGTGTGCAGGAGCTGCCAACTCGGCAGGTCTTGAAATAATGTGCATGAAAAGTAAGTAGGAATCAATGCTAATGTTAGAAAGCTGAGCTGTCTAGCTTCCACTCATTTCTGTTTTCCATGTGGAAGCAAGTTAGCCTAGCTTGACAGCTATATGCGCTGCTACAAAACGGAAAAACTTCTTGTATCAATGTTTGTAGACTATACAGAGCTATGATGTCTCCTAGCAATGGTGGCTTGCAAATGCCAGTCAATGCCACCCAAAAGCTTGTAGCTTAGACGGCTTTATCCTCTACTGGAAAATTGAAAAATGTGCACAATATGCTCATCATACAGTAGTTTTCATTTTCTTACACATAAAATGAGGAGAATTCAAACTTCAGTTCAACTTTAATATG
>JAOVVB010200228.1:0-10894 GCA_028570985.1 Heterobranchus longifilis
GGCGTTGTTGTAAGTGAAGGTGAAAAATGTTTGTCTGTTTATCACTTTAACACACGAACTTTTCTCTGACAGGAGATTCAAAGCATTGTGATTTTTTTTCTAAAATATTACAAATGTGTATGTTTGTTTGTTCGTTTGTTGACTCTTATTCTCAAATCCGTTACTCGTTTTTTTTTTTAACGCCACGGCGGCCATTTTTGATGTCGTCATCAGCAGCACGCGCAGCGCTCCTCCTTGCAGACTTCCGGCCTGCACGCGTCTTTTTGTCCGTTGACAGTAACGGTCGTGCGCGCGGCAGAGAAATCTCTATATGAAGGTTTGTGTGTGTTTACTTACTTATTTGTTCGTTTATTCATATGTTTATTGATATTTACACATTTTACTCAGAGTGTCAGAATCTGGTTGTAGTTTATATATCGCAGAGCTCTAAACAGGGAATATTAAAATTATAAGTATGACAGTAGTGACAGTAGAGACAGTAGAGACAGTAGAGAGGACCCGGATGTTTGGGGTTTGTTTGGGTTTTGCTCAGATCTTCAATGCGTTCTCCCTCTGTGTGTGTGTGTGTGTGTGTGTGTGTGTGTGTGTTATATTCTGCAGTGATTATATTTATCTCACATTATGTTAAATATCCACCCAGTTCCGATTAATACACTCCTGCCTGCACTTGTACATAACTGTTATTGTAGGTTCACTTCTGCATGAATGCATGTTTACTTTATTCCTGGAATCATATTGTTGGCCTGTTTATGCTGAATGAGGTTTATAGAATTGTGTTTGCATTAGAAAGTGATCTGTGTATGAATTAGTTATGATATTACAATATAACTTGTATGCATATATAAATATCACTACATTTCAAGGATCTCCAATCAATACAATAGCCATATTCAGGATGAGTATTAAATACATCCCTGATTATATACAGTCGTATCCTAATAACTATGCTACTGTAGATAGAAACACGAGCAATTATTAGATTTAAAAAAATATATAATTTGCAATAAACCACATTTTCGAAGTCAATAAAATTCTTTATACTTTAAAAGACAAAGGAACAGGTATTACGTAGGTACATTAATAATCCATTGCATGACACACACACACACCCACACACACACACACACACACACACAGAGTTGTCCTTCACCTCGCCTCCTGATTTAAAGCAGCACTCAGGAATTCATGGTTGGTATCGGTGTTGGTCTTGACATGGTCTTGCGATGGACTGGCACCCCTTTCGGGATGTTCCCTACCTCGTGCCCCGAGTCCCCTTTGATAGGCTCTAGGACCCTCTGACATACCCTGTGAGTGTATTCTGATTTTGCTTTTACACCAGAAATAGTCCAACTGCATTTTAATATATTCTATTTATTGCACCAGTTAGAGATAAAACAACTTAATTTCACTATGTGATGTTTCTATATCTGACTAAATAAGCTCTTGTTTTACAGTGTAGATTATAAAGCCAAGATACAAAGAGCCGTTTTTTTTTTTTTTTCTTTTGCTTGATTTAATGTGCACTGCCTGGGCAAAACCAAAGAAACAAACAAACAAAAAAACCCTCAACACTTCAGAAGGGTCAAATTATTTGAGCTCTTTGATGCAACTGATGCAATTTGTTGGACAATTTAGGTTCTTTTTAAAAATACAAAGAAGTACAAGATTTCAGGAATACACTTGTAATAACAGACAGAGTTTATCAGAATAAATATGATCTAATACTGCTAATAATCTGGAGTTGTACTGTTGTGTAAGATGAAGTGTTTGTCACATGAATGTTGCTCTGACTGTATTGCGAACATTGCTGTTAGACATAGTATTATGACTTTTTATTTTATTTTTTAAGAAAATATTTGTTGTTGTTAATATTACAAGAAATGGGCAGATAAAAAAAAAAAACTAAACAAATATCCACAAATGTAACTGTCCAGCCTAGACTAAAGAGACACTAGTCACAGCAATAATTTGAAATGACTATCACTGGACTAAAAGAGCTGTCCAACATGTTATTAAATCCCTGTGAGGACTGTCTTAAACCTTCAGCTTCATGAAAGAAATGTGGTCAGAATGTCGGTCACTTAAACGCTTAGTAAAGACACATGGTAAGAAATTGACCGTAGAGATAAGTGAAAGTAAGAGCAGTTTCGCACGCGCACGCGCACACACACACACACACACACACACACACACACACACACACACACACACACAGTAGGATTGGGACTAAACAGCCATGTGTCCACAAGAAAACCACTTGTTAGTGAGACTTCAGTTTCCCAGAGAGCATAAAGATTGGACTTTGGAGCGATGGAAAAAGGTCATGTGATCTGATGAGTCCAGATTGAGCCTATTCCAGAGTGATGGGCACGTCAGGGTGAAAAGGGAAACGGATGAAGTGATGCTGTACAAACCTCTGGAGACAGTGTTATGATCTGGTGTTGCTTCAGTTGCTCAGATCGAGACTCTGCAACGTTATGTGGCAACAAAATGAAGTCAGCTGACGACCTGAATGTCCTGAATGACCAGGTTATCACATCCATAGGGGTGTTTCTTCCCTGAATGGCACGGGGTGTAGTCCAGGACTCAGAAGGAGAATTTCTGTAATTTCTGCGTATGATCGCTGGTCTTGGTATAAACGCTAATTCAGTTCATCATGTTGTGTATTTTTGGACACAGAGCTCCTGTGTGCTAATAGATTTATGCTCTGACATGTTGTGTTGATTTATTTGAGTAATTCAGTACCTAGTAAGCTGCCTGTGAGGTGGTCCTAAATGACATGCTAAATGGTAACCATGGCAACCATTTCTGGGTGCTTTTAAAAAAAAAGCAAATTTGCCCGATTATCAGGACAGGAGAGACTTGTGTGCTCATATATATATATATATATATATTTTTTTTGTCTGTCATAATGTCATCTCTGATCTTTTTCCCACCTTTGATGTAAGAGCAGCGTTATTTGAGAAACACTCCTGAACATTTTTAGGCTGTTTAAAGCAGATAAGCAGACAGTTTCTGAGCCGTCCATGATGGTGTGGTTATTGGTGTTCATGCTCATGAGGGCTGAGATACAGAGATCTACAGGACCACCATCCTGACACGTCCAGACATGATGAGGGACGCGAGAGGATCAGCGAGTGAGCCAGATGTTCAGTGATCAGTCAGACGTCGTTTATAAGTACGGCGTGTTTGTGTTGGTCCTCTGTGACTTTCATTGAAATGAAAATCCCACAGAAGAAGCTGGTGTTTATTTAAGGTTAATCACAGACACTTCAACGTTTCCTGGTTTATGGTCTAGTATCGGCGCTGACGGCCAGAAATAGATTTTATTTCATTTCGTTCTATAAATCCCGTTTCATGGTAAAACTCTCTCTCTCTGACTGCTTTTTCTCATCCCTCTCTTTCTTTTTCTCTTCTCTCTTTTTTTCCTATATCTTTATTTTTCTCCACATCTGTCTTTCTCTCAATTTTTTTCTCTTTCTTTCTCTACATTTTTCTTTTTCTATACATCTTTCTTTCTCTCTATATCCATTTTTCTCTTTTTTCTTAATCTCTCTATTTCCCTCTCTCTCATTTATTTTTCTGTATACATATCTCTTTCTCTCTCTCTCTCGCTCTCTCTCTCTCTCTCTCAGTTTCAGCTCTCTGTTGAGAATTATTCTTCAATCCCATCGAGCGAGTCTAAAACCTTGTGCTGTATGCATTAGTGTTAGACCTCTGCGAGTGTAAATTGTTATAAACAGACGGGAGTGACTTTTGAGGGAAACATTGAAGAACATAAACAGGAAATGAATAGATTGGGACATCATTAGATAAAGACGTAATGATGGAAGAGAGACGCGGCGTCAGAACGTCGCCTCCCTCAGGTCATTCGTGGTTCGTGTCCCTTGGGCGTGCAGCGAGCGCAGTAATGGGAAAACGACGCCCGGTAGGAACTAAAGTTGATTTTTGAAAACTGAAGACGCGTCTCACTTCATCTGGCACAGAGCTCTCACTGAGATTCCTCCTGACTCAGGTGAGCTGATACACTGCACTGTGCTCAGGATAAACCCTCTTACTGAAGACTGAACTAATGATTAAATGTGGCTCGATCGGACATCTGACCCCGAGTGTCTCCGTCAGATCTGATCACAGGTCGGGATCGGAGTTCGATCGGACCCTCAGCAGCTCACAAGGAGTTTGTTGCTATGGCAACATCAGTTTTATAGTAGTAGTGTGTGTCGCGTGAGAATCAGGATCTTAATGTGATATTAGGACCAGTGCTCTGTGTGTGTGTGTGTGTGTGTGTGTGTGTGTGTGTGTGTGTGTGTGGTAAAAATCAGTGCCTTGATGTCTTAGTTAGTACACTTTGGACAGTAATGTGCTGGAGGGAATCGTGTGTGTGTGTGTGTGTGTGTGTGTGTGTGTGTGTGTGAGAGAGAGATGGGGAGAGAGATTCAAGATTCAAAGAACAAAAATAAACTAAATATTTATTAAATAAATATTATCGAAACAGTAATAATAAATAAATGTATATACAGACATTTAATTGGTCAAAGATAAAGTGATTTTATAAACATTATAAAAGTAATAATAAAATTAATTATTTTATAATATCATTGTAAAAGTAAAATAAAAGAAAGCATTTTTACGTATGTGTACATTTATAATAATAATAATAGTAATCTTGAATCTTGAGAGAGAGGGACGCGGGTGTGGCTTTATGCAACTACACTGAGTTCCTATATGAATGTAAAACACAGCTGCTGTTCCTCTTCTCTCTCTCTGTGTGTGTGTGTGTGTGTGTGTGTGCACGCGCAATCAATGTCTCTCTCCTATTCTTTGTTCCTATCGATCTAGTGATCTCTGTATGTCCATCTCTCTGTCTATCTATTTCTCCATTTCTCCCTCTCTCTTCCCCTCCCCCACATTCCTCTCCTTGCATTGCTATGCTCTTGACCTCACTTCCTCCTTGTGGCTCTTCTAACTCGTGGCAGTGAATTAAGTCTTCAAAAACAGGAAATACCCTAAATCTGGGAGCTGAAACACACACACACACGGAGAGAGAGGGAGAGAGGAATGTTTGACTGATGCACAGCTGTGGGTGAAGTGAATGTCACCAACTGGGCGATAAAGGGCGAGAGACAGAGGGAGGAAAAGTGGAGCAATAAACAAACTGAAAGGAAAAAGTGGAAGCATTGTCTAAGTGCCCACCCCCCGACACACACACACACACGCACATATACAGAGTTCTTTTTATGAATGCACAAATGAATAAAACCCGACAGCGCTTAATCGAATGCGACACGTATTTATGCAGCCTCAGTCCTGCATCCTAATCGTTCTTTCTCTCTTTCAGGTGGATGAGTGTGTGTACTCAGGGCAGGATGTGAGGTCATGATTCATCTTTTCTCACCGTCCTGCACCAGGGTGTGAATGAGGAGCTCCGCCCCTCTCCACCCTACAGCTAATCAGGATGCTCGAGGTGAAGCATATGAGCGCGGAGAAGAAGGAGACGGCCGTGGGAACAGGTGTGTGTGTGTGTGAGAGAGAGAGAGAGAGAGAGAGAGAGAGAGAGTGTGTGTAAATCATGTGGCAGTTGCTATATTTATCTCTTGCCCCAGTGAACTACATATTAACTCAGCTAGAGAGAACATTCACTCAAATTGTCCTAATTACGCCTTCTCTACTGAATCCTAACAATATTAGAATTAGTGTGTGAATGTTGTGTAAATTAAAGCTGACACGAGTGTTAGAAGCAGGGTTTTGATTCATACACGTTCATGTTTCTTACAAACGTCCATAATTCTTATGATTATGTAAAGCTGCTTTACGACAGTCACGATTGTTAAAAGCGCCATACAAATAAAGTCAATTAAATTTTATTTATATAGCGCTTTTAACAATGGTCATTGTCACAAAATGAAAAGAAAATGAAAAGAAAAGAAAATTTGCCCCAGTGAATAGAATTGAATTGTTAAAAACCGAGAAATTTTGTTTGATCAATTGATAACTGAATCAGTCCCCCATCTCTTCCCCCTGCTACTGCTCTCCAAACCCTGCTTTGTTAGCATCACAGAAAATTCAAAAGCAAAACTAGGTAAATAAACCGAAAGAAGACTTTTAGACCAAAGTGGCATCGATGAAAATTACCCCAAAATATATTGGTAGCTTTATAGAAATCCCCCAAACAACCTAAAGGCAAACAAGGTTGCCAGAGAAGTAAAAAACAAACAAACAACTAGTTAGCTAACCTTTAGGAAAAAATAATCCTCTCTGTGTAGAGAAAGCTAGCTAAACATTTGTAACAAAAAACCTGCTAACATTATGGACAATCCCCAACGAAAAACTAGCTTTGCTTGTAGAGTATTTCAGAAATAACAACAAAAGTGGCTAACGTTATAGAAAATCACCAAAATAAACTAGCTAGCTCAGAAAATTACAAACAAATACAAACAAGCTAGCTATTCTATGCAATGATTTTACAGACAAAAAGTTCCATTTAAAAAAATCTTTAAACAATATTAGTGAGCTAACTTTAATTACCCAAAGAAATACAGAGCAAGAATCCATATATTAAAGGTGTAAAAATCTTTCGGGGAAGGTTAGCTAGAATACCAAACACTGGCTAATGTTAGGAGAAAACAAGCTAGCTAACCTTAAAGTAGGTTACCAGAGAAAACATGTCTCAAAAACAAAAGTCTGGCTAAATTTGTTAAAATTAATAATATTCACACACAACAAGCTAGCTAAGCACAAAAAGTAATATTTCCAAACCAAAAACAGACACCACAGAAAAATAAATAAACAAATAAATAAATAAAATGCTACACAGTAAGGTAGCATGTGAATGTCAGAGACAAGTTAAATCCAACTAAAACCTTAAACTAATAAATCTAATAAACCTTATAAATCCTCCTCTTTTTGTGAGGTAATTTTGAGACAATGCTAGTTAGCTAACCGTATAAAATGTCTCAGTAAAGAACTAACAGTCATTCAGACATACAGCTTCTCTGTGATAAAAGGATGGATGAGTTCATTTGTTTATGAGGGACGTTCAAGTCAAACCGGGACTTTTGATTGTGCCGATTAACAGAGCTACAGTAGTGCACTTATCCCAGTGTTTAACTAGTGCTTGGACACCATCAAGATAGAAAGTTTTCTCTTCACCCTGAAACGCCGGCCTCCCAGGAACTCCTCTAATAGCCCGAACATGTGGAAATGGCTCGTCGCGAGGTCAGGACTGAGCGGGGGAAGTGGCGATAACTCTCAGACGAGTTCCTGTATTGTGCAAGTTGGTGAATGATGGCGATTTTGTAGGACCAGGCGTTCCACCACTCGCTAAAGGTTCACAGGAACTACTGCAGTTAACTCCAAGCCACCTCGACCTGGATCATTATTATTCACGGACATACCGAGTCTCATCACCATACTGTTCTTGAATTCTTCTGTAAATGTCAATCGCTTTTACGCCCTTGATTCACAAGAAATTCCAGTTTGACTCAAACGCTCCCCGTGTATTTGTTTTAATTGTTCAGGAGCAGCTGTATTTTAATATGTTTGGAAGAAAAAAATACAAACTGAAAGTATTTAGCTTGGGTTTTTTTTACAGGTTAATGATCAGTTCTTAAAGGAGTTGAACAAATAAAGGTTTCTAATATCGGTGTGTGTGTGTGTGTGTGTGTGTTAGATGAAGGCTGTAGTGTGTGTGTGAGCAGCGCAGACCCTGTGTACGTGTACGAGACTCAGGACTGGATGATTTCTCCCGATTGCTCTCCGGATGATCACAGCTCCATCTCTCCACTGCTGGCCGAGGAGACATTTCGTTACATGAGTGAGTCATCTGTGTGTGTGTGTGTGTGTTGAGAAAACTTTCCATATTAAAAACCACATATAGAAAAAATTTAATAAAAAATTAACAGACAGAAAGGGAAAAAACTGAAAAACTGGTAGATTGCATAAACAAAGGAAATGTGAGAACTGAAGGAGATGTTGGTTTAGTGGACGCGTGTGTGTGTGTGTGTGTGTGTGTGTGTGTGTGTGTGTGTGTGTAGATAGCAGTTAGGCAACTTTATTATTATTATTTCTAGGCTTTTATGTGTTTAAAGTCTGCAATGCTCTGCTGGCTTCCTGTCAGTTTTTTCCTCAAGTCATCAGTCAGTATGTTTGTGTAATTTGTACTTTAGACTCTGTGTGTGTGTGTGTGTGTGTGTGTGTGTGTGTGTGTGTGTGTGTGTGTGTGTGTGTGTGTGTGTGTGTGTGTGTGTAGCCTGGATTACATTACAGAAATCACACAGAGAAAACTAACTAACTACCTGATTAAAGAAGGTTTCTGAACATACAACATCATGGTAAAAGTTTACAAAGATAAAAAAAAATAATAATAATTAAATAACTCAACAGTTAAGTATCGAAATTCCCATGAATTTCAGTTTCGTACCTCAAAAAATGAAAGTTGATTTTATATAAATGTAAACACTTTTCCTGTTATATTAAACTTTCAGCCTCGTAACACATAGGTATACCAGGTACTGATCTATGGTCATGATGTCACCCAAATGTAGATGGGTTTCCTGTCGGGGTTCCTTCTGAGTTTTTCTTTTCCATTGTCACCCTCAGCCTGCTCGTCAGGGACGAACTGATCATTAAACTCTATATAATGGGTCCTGAATTTAACATTTAAGAAGTCCGGTCATTAAAAGTTTCTTCAGGCCGGTCTCCAAATGTCATGTTTGTCTTGGGATTCAGATCTCTATATAAGCATCATTGTAAGTCTGTTAAAATGAGATATATTTAAAATTTCAATACCATTTCAACTATATTTATTACCAGTTTTCAGTAACTCTGTTAAATATGTGGACGGTTTGAACTTTGGTAGCTGTGTATATTTCCTTGTGTTTGTGTGGAATATAAACAACAATCTTTAATCAAGCTTTAGTGAATCTTAATTTTCATGCTGCTGGGCTGTAAATAAATGTAAAAGGACACTGGTTTCTCTGTCATACCGGGCTCTCAGTTCAGGTATTTTACATGTTTCCTCTACCAACCGGTGTTTTGACTCATAGTGGCGCTTCAGATTACTGCTTTTTATTATTGCCACTGTTTCGAGGCATATGATACAAAAATGGTTTTAAACTTCCTCCAGGGAGAATAAACATACACTGATCTGTCCATTCATCTTTAAAGGTTCAGTTTTCATAGTCTACTTTTCTTTTCTTTTTTTAAATGTATTTATTTTTTATTAGAAAAGCACCAGGGTCCAGATAGAGCTGTCACTTGGTCCAGATCTCGGTCCACCATTTAGTGATGCCCGATTCCTTACTTTTTTTAACATAAATTTTTTATTTAATTCCATTATTTTTTTCAATTCTGTGAAGCTTCTTTGTAACAATGAGCAGTGGTTAAAGTCATATACAAATAAAATTGTATTGTATTAAATACCAATATTTTAACCTTCTTAAAATCTAGCTATTAAAAATTCCACCTAAAAACCTAGCTATAATTTCTTTTCTGACAAAGCTAGCTATCTGGCTAACCTCCTAGAACAATTCACATAATAACATAATGAAAATTGTATATAAACATGTAAGCACTTCAGAAATTCCACAGCTTATACCAGAACAGTTAAATTCTGTCCATCCATTCGAGCAGGCTAGACTTTAGAGAAAATGGCACAAAGAAAGAAATCTTTTGTTAGACAAATTTTTAAAGCAAAGATGACAGAACGTCGTAGAACATTTATAATTACAATCCAACACTAATGGAAATCCAAATAAGTTTGAAAAGAGTTTCTAAATGAAAACTCCTGGCTAATAATATAGGAAATCTTCAAGTATCGCACGTCTGAGATGTCAAAACACAACGTGTGTGTGTGTGTGTGTGTGTGTGTGAGCTGTATGCCTTGTGTGTATCAGACAGTGCACCGAGGTCTGCTATTTATATGCACATTATTCAGTGTCAAGTGTACTCTGTGTGTGTGTGTGTTTATATGTGGCAAGGTCAGAGGAATTCATTGCTGCTCCCTTAAGTACGTCTGACAGCAGATCCAGGGCTAAAGTCACGGGACGAGGGATGAAGAGAGAGAGGGGAGGGAGGGACGGAGGGAGTGAGGTAAGAGAGAGATAGAGAAGGATAGAAAAAGAGAGAGAGAGAAGGATAGAGGGGAGCAGCAGCCATGGCAGTTTTAAACCTTCAGAATGAGGACCTCTATGACTTTATCGTTGCTGAAGGTCAGAGTTTAAAAGTCATTGAGGTTTGTGTGCGTGTGTGTGTGCGCGTGTGTGTGTATTTATGGCCTACCTTTAAGGTCACCAAGTAGCATGTATGCTTTGTTTTATATTAGTGGTGAGGAATAAATATTACAATCAGTCCGCTTGTTTGCTTGTAACCGTGTTCGAGTGAGTCCTGACATCACGCTGTTAAATAGGATGCCTGAATAGTAAAGCGTGTCCTTACACATATTGATTTGTACCATTGATTGGTTCGTCAGCACAGTTCAACCCGGAAGATTTACCATGTGGCCAAAAGTATGTGGACATCTGATCATCAGATACGTTTCTGCTCATTGGACAGATTGCTGATGAATCTGTCTCTCAGCCACGTTGGAGGGATTTTGAGCACAAACGGCCTGTTTAAGGATCTCCATCAAATTTAAGTCTAATCTTTGACTAGGCCATGCCAAAAACCTTAATCTTATTCTCCTGTATGAATTCATTCGTCCAGGTCCTGAAGCTGTAAAGCAGCCCGAGACCATCACGCTACCATCACCATGTTTGACTGTTGGTTTGATGTTCTTGTTATGAAATGTTGTTTTATTTTTACAGCAGATGAGGATAATCAATTCAGTTCAATTCAATTTTATTTGTATAGCGCTTTTAACAATTGTCATTGTCGCAAAGCAGCTTTACACAATCAA
>JAOVVB010200239.1:0-10894 GCA_028570985.1 Heterobranchus longifilis
ACAAAACAATCACCAAGAGACACAAAACGACTACAAAGAGACACAAAACAACTACAAAAAGGGGTAAAACAATTACAGACACAAAATGACAACAAAGAGACACAAAATAACTACAAAAAGGGGCAAAACAATCACAAAGAGACACAAAACGACTACAAAGAGACACAAAATAACTACAAAAAGGGGTAAAACAATTACAGAGACACGAAATGACAACAAAGAGACACAAAATAACTACAAAAAGGGACAAAACAATCACTAAGAGACACTAAATGACTACAAAGAGACACAAAATAACTACAAAAAGGGACAAAACAATCACCAAGAGACACAAAACGACTACAAAGAGACACAAAACAACTACAAAAAGGGGTAAAACAATTACAAAGAGACACAAAATGACAACAAAGAGACACAAAATAACTAGAAAAAGGACAAAACAATCACCAAGAGACACAAAATGACTACAAAAGAGACACAAAATAACTAGAAAGAGACACAAAATTACCACAAAGAGACAAAATTACCACAAAGAGACACAAAAAGATCACGAGACACAAAATAACTAGAAAAAGGGGCAAAATGACCACAAAGAGACACAAAATGACCACAAAGAGACAAAAAGATCACAAGAGACACAACACAACCACATAGAGATGCAAAGTAACTGCAAACGGAACAAAATAACTATAAAAAGGTGCAAAACAACCACAAAGAGACACAAAATGACCACAGAGAGTGGTCCCCCCTCAGTCCCTTCTTTTACTTTTTTTCTTTCTTTCTTTTTTCTTGCACTCGGCGCTCCCACACAGTCAAACACACACAGTCTGTCTCTAAGGGTTCACATCCTTCCTGGTGCTGTGACAGTCGGACTATAGTGGGTCTTTACTGGTCCCGTGGGTTCCTGATTACAACACACTCCTTCATCCTGTACACATTAAAGCAGTAAGCGCCAGACCACAGGAAATAATGGTTGCGACTGCTGCTGTGGATCTATGCCACTCTTGTTTTTTTTTTTCATCCCCCTCTGAAGGGGAATTTTAGATTCTCTACAAAGTGTGTCACAAACCAGCGTCGTAGCATAGACTAGATCTATCCATGTTTTATGGGGGAAAATACTCCTCATATTTTTGGCAGACAGAGAGATGACTTTAGGGGAGAAATACAGTACATGAAGTATAAAACATATCAGTATGTCAGCATGTCATTTAATGGTGATTTAAGTTAATGTATCGTGAAATCTTACTCTACTGAATGCCAGTTTTACCCTGCTTTATAATTCTTTTGTGTATTTTTGCCTTTATTTTGAAGCTGGGCGTCTTAAGCACTAGGTCACCAGGACACGCCACCACATCAGTTCTCATTATTATTATTATTGACTTAAAGGGGATCTTCAGCACTTCCATAAATTTGGGATTTGTGTGAGACAGATTAAAAAGCAGAATGGTCCAAAATCTCAGCCCACTCGTCAGAATAAAATGTTGACACTGTATGTTTCTGCAAACCACGGAAATACATTTGTACGTTTGATACGTATCATATCAACGTTTTTAAAGTGACGTGGTACAGATCATGTGTATGAGCTTTATTATAGTATGTTGTCAAAAAAGTCATTAAAAATCACATTATAGCATGTCGTCAGAAATGTCATAAAAAGTCATTGTATAGCATGTTGTCAGAAACACCACGTCCTGCATTGCGGCCTGCGACGCATTTTCCTGTTACGTCCTTGGGGACGCAGTAGCGTTTACACTACAAAAGATATGTGGTCAAATGTGTCCCACACCACCTCGGCAAGTGGTTTGAGTGATCGGATCACAACGTGTGCTTGTTTACACTTGTATTTAAGCGCTGTCCACTTGTGATCACCCGATCACCCAGACGCATTTTAAAACCAAGTGTAAACAGGGCCATTGACTGCCATTAGAAAACGGGAAGAACGAGGTTTTGTTGACCCAACTGTTGCACCCTGACCTCCTCCCTCTGGACTTTGTCGATCTATAACAACGTGACTACTTTGCTCCCGACTGACCAGAGTCATAATTTCTACAGCTGCGTCGTTTTGGGGCGTTTGCTGAAATGACTGATCCTCCTCACTGAACTTCATGTGTAAAATCAGTGGAGAACATAATGGATGAAGAAAGTTCAAATGAAGAAATGTTTCACATATTATTCTAATCATCAGGGGAAAAAATCACTTTCATTAATGTACATGTAAGATAACTGGCGTATCATCCTCATTGTATTCACAGTGGAAAAGACCTCTTCTGAATACATCCATTTAAAGCAGCAGGAAAATGCTTGATCAGTCAAATACAGTGCATTAAAAATAATGTTTAGAGGAAGTCTGTGATCTTGATCTCCTCATCCTTTCCGTAGGGGAAAAGGATTCAAGGATTCAAGATTTAAAAAAAGAAGAGAATAAATTTCCTTGCTAGCTCTAAATTAGGGCTGTGCTAAAAAGATCGATATGGCAAAATATTGGGACGTACTCCTTGCTGATACACGTATCGATACAGATGCTACTGTATCGATAAAATCAACGTGCGTTGCGATACGTAAATGTGTAGTGTAACAGAAGCTACTTAAAGGAGTAACTGCAATCCAACCTGATGGAGCCGAAGGGACGACGTCTTTTTGTAGGCCAACCCGGAAGTTAGCGTCGCCATGGATTCCCTTGTCAAAAAAGCCTATGGGAATTTTGAATTGGATTTTGGATCATTACAGAAAATAAGCTCTGTGGTGAACACAAGTTTATGATTCTTACATATTTTGTTCAGCAAGATAATCTCTCCATATGAACTCTTTATGATTTTAGAAGCGTAAATGCAATCGCCAGAAGTAAAAAGCTAATGTTAGGCTATAAAGGAACTACACCAACTGTCACATTTTGCGGCCCACGTCACCGTCGCCACTACTAAACTGACGGTGACATTTAATGTCCTCGACAACCTCTGTAGTCTCATTTAGCCACTTGTTAGCAACCTCCTTTTTTAAGACATGTAAGAGCTTCAAAATGCACCAGCGGGGTATTTACAGACGTATTTTATGTCATCGAACGAAACGTTAAAATCTCTGAAGCGTGTGTTAACCACAGACCTTATTTCAGACCTCTAAACAAGAACACATTAAAAAACCCATTGACTTCGAGACGAGGGAACAGGAGGTGATAAATGACAAACTTAGGCGCCCTATTTCTTCTCTCATTGGTTGCCTGACAACCTGATGCCGACGACAAGATTGAAGAAATGTTTATTATTATAAATATTTCAAATAAAAATGTGTAATCTATTTTTGGGTAGAAATGTTGAAGAATGTCTTTAAAACAGTCTTTAGGCCATCATGTAGGGACATTAATGTACACAAATGTAATCTAACTTAAATTAATTAATAAAATGAGGAAACAATTTGAGTTTTACAGACATTTTGGCAGCTAGTCAAACATATCTTACAGTGGGTGGCCTCTCTCTATATATATACACACACACTGTTGTCTCACTATTTAAACCACATAATATATGCATCAAGGCTTTAATCCAGACATCAAACTCTTGCCCTCCTTCGCCACAGACACCCGCCGACCAATGAGAGGCCAGTATTTCAGGGAGTGATGTCACTGTCTGGCCATCAGCTTGGAGCAGAGGGATTTACAGGCCGTGAACTAATGGAAATAAGTGATTGATGCCAGGGGAAGATTGATTAACTCCCTGCTTCTCTCATTCTGCCCCAGAGGGAAAAGTTATGAGGAAATATTTAAAGTTTAATTATGTGTATGAGTCTCAGGGAGTGAAGGGAAAATAACATTTCCTCATGTCTGAGGTAGTGTAGATATTTGACAGGCACGGAAAGCCTTTACTTGGGTTCTGGTCTTGTCGGTGTTGTTTACCCTCCGAAATAAACAACCCGCCTCAGGAAAGATGGCGAGACACAATGGGAGAGACTCAGCTCACTAAACTGGGAAACTAATACATGTTATTATTGTTTTAAACTATCGTCAGCGACAGGAAGAAGGAGACGATTTACATCAACCGGCTCACAGTGTTGAAGTGCAGCCGGAGAGTCTCACAGCGTTCGTTTGGTGAAACCATTAGAGCAGAGGATTTTACAGTGTAAATCCAGTGGAAAATTCATATTCTCCAGCCTTTTTCATTATGGTATTTATTTTGGTAATTCTTTGCCTTTGGGAATGAAAACCACAGAGTAGGGTACTCAAGTAGCTACTGTACTTTTGAGGTACTTATACGCCATTTCATCCTATACTTTATACTTCTCCTGTATTACATTTCAGAGGGCAGTATTGCAGTTTTACTGCACTACATTTATTTAAAGGTCCCATATTGTAAAAAAAAAAAAAAAAAAAAAAATTCCCATGGCTTTTTTTTATTATTATTATAAAGCAGGTCTAGGTGCTATATAAATACTGTGAAAGTATCAAAATGCTCAATCCACAGTGAAATGCACACAGCCTATATTCAGAAACTGTGCCTTTAGACGAGCCGTCAGGACTTCCATAAGGTTGTGATGTCACAATTATACTATGGCTGCGTCCGAAATCACATACTAAGCACTACATACTCAATATGTATACCATCGTTCAACATAGTTTTACTGGTAAATAACCAGTAGTATGAATCTTTTCGGATGCACTCATCTGTGAGCCTCCTTGTCGGTTGGACATGTAACCATGGTAACCCGTGCCAACCTCAGCTCTACCGTCATCACATAATGTTTAAATTACTGGAAAAGATAAGCAGCTAATCCAACGGTTGCAGGTGACAAAATCTCAGTTTTAAGACAGAGAGTGAATACAGGTATATTCAATATGACAAAAATGTGGAAATATCATGTTTGGAGATTGAAGCTAGAAATTGAAGTGTAGAAGTGTAGATTGAAGTGTAGAACTAAAAACATGTCAGTCGTGTGTGTTTTAAAAACTATGATGATTTATTTCATTTGTAATGTTTGCTGTGCAGATATTGACGGGAAACAAAAGTGCAATAATAGCGTGAAAGCTGTTTTGAATTTGTGGCCTGGAGTTGGCTGGAGGCCGTTGTCACAACATCTGTTACAAGAATTAAATGTCACAGCAGTTTAAAGGCTGAAACACAGACACGGAATAAACAGTGTGTGTACCTCACACTCCACCAGTACGGTATGTGCCATTCAAGTAACATTGTCTGGTGTGTTTTATACTCATTACACAAATACAGATGTCACAACCTATTCACTTCATCCCGAACTTCTCAATTAGAAAACTGAAGTAAGCGACAAAAAAAAACAGGTCGTGGTTCATTTCCCAAAATGGGATCTGACTTTGTTTTGTTCTTGAGCACGTGTCACGCAAACACAGCAGAGTTTTTCCAGTCTGAGTACACCAGGAAACCGGTGAAGGTGCTGTCTGTCTTTGTGCTGGAGTAAAATCCATTGTACTCCGACAGAGCCATCTGGACCCACACCTGGTCCCCAGGGACGAGGTGGAGCAGGGAGCCGCCTGACAGAGACGCCGGTTTGGGCCAGTTTCCGTAGAACTGAAAATAAGACGCTACTGCGTGTGCGTTTTTCATCAGGTCAAACTGCAGGCTGGCGCGGTACACGGTGGCGTGGACGGCAAAGTAGTAAACTCCTGGCACTTTGCAGGTGAAGCGTCCCGTCTCCGTGTTGTAGTCGCCCTGCTCGTTGAGCACCACCTTGTCGAAGCGGACTACAAGATCGGCCACAGTGAGGGGTAGCGTTTGGCCCTCGGATAGTTTGACACTGAAGGCGGATTTGGGGGCCACCGCGCACTCTCCCGGCTGCCCCCGCTCGCCCTTTTCTCCTGGGTCACCTCTGTCCCCGGTCAGGCCTCGCACTCCCGTCTCACCTGGAGGAGCACAAACATGAGCACCCACTGCGGACATTTATCAAATACTCACACATCTAACTATAAAGCAAAGAATCTGTCTCTCTGTCCGTCTGTCCCTCGCATATCTCGAGAGCCGTTCATCCGATAGCATGTGTATCCCTGGGTACCCCAAAGACCTGCCCTGTCTTTGGTGCAATCTGGCCAGATGATGGCGCTATAACAACAAACGTTACGTTTTGGCCTGTAACTTTTGAACTCTAAGTCTCAGAAACACACTGGATTCTGTGGGTCTAGACCAGACCCCCCAGGAAGTGCACCAACCGTTGAAGCCAATTTGACATAGTGGCCAAACGGTGGTATTACAACTATGGTGGCCGCCATGTGATGCCATTGGGCCCAAAAATCCTTTTTTCCCCATAGACTTGCATGCTGAAAGAGACGTCTATAAATCTGTGCATACATTTTTTCCAGTGGCACAACCCCTGCGAAATGATTCGTTTCACTATCAGGATTTGATCCATTTGGTTTAATAACATTTCGAAAGTCTAGAAGCCGCACGATTTAATTATTTAATCCCCATTCAAGTTAGCCAGGGCGCTAAACTGGATGTAGCCAGCTCTGTCAGCGGAAGTCTCTGGTGCGCCTGCTCTATGGACCCAACGTTCATCCGAGGATTTTTAGAGGCAGCAGTTGAGCTTTTTTGACTTCATGCACCTCTGAGCAGCTTTCATAGAAATGAACGGAGCTCTGCCTCGATCACTGTGTCCAGGTTTTATTATACATCCATGGTCTAGATGGATCTATCCATATACGCCACACCCATTTGCATCTAGATAGATTTTCTGCCATTTTGAATTGTGTCCAAATCTGTTTTATAGGCTACACCGCCTACAAGTTTTGAGTAATCATCACCACATTTGGTGAGAACATCTCTCAACCAAGCCAGAAAAAGTTACGTTTGGATTTTTGATGTTTCATACAGTTTTGCTATAGCTGGCCCTCAAAGTTTGCTCAAATGCTGTGCTTATATTACAAAAAAATGCCATATCTCCTGAACACTTTGTGCTATTGCAACCACATTTGGTGGACTTGTGTAGATATGATGGCTGAGTGGGCCTGACAAATTCGGTGCCATTTGACCAACAGGTGGCACTGTAGCAGCATCATCTAACTATAAAGGAATGAATCTGTCTGTCTGTGTAGGTTCAATTCAAGTCAATCTTATTTATAGTGTCATATCATAACACAAGTTATCTCAGGACACTTTTCATATAGAGCAGGTGTTGACCACACTCAATGATTTACAAAGTCCCAACATCACTCATGAGCACACATTTCACAAGAGTGGCGAGGAAAAACTTCCTATGTATGACTGTCCTTCGCATATCTCTAGAAACGTTCATCCAATCGACTCCACGCTTGGCGGCTGTTTTGCTGAGGACCCAAGAAAGCGCAGTGTCGAGTGTCAAGTCGATCGGATGAGCAGTTCTCGAGAACACTGTAAGCAGCAATACCAGGAGCCAAGCATTCACTGCACTACATAAATAAAATACAGCACCTGGGTCTCCCGAGTCCCCTTTCTGTCCCTTCTCCCCCGGAGCAGCGTCTCTCCCGTCCCTCCCGTCTCTCCCTGGCTGACCAGGACTGCCATGACCTCCAGGGGAGCCCGGGATACCAGGGTGACCAGTACACAGACTGGGAGGGATCTTGTTGTCTTCTAACTGGTTGGAAAGATGGACTTGGAGGAGAAGGAGGGAGTGCAACAAGGGCAACAGCCGGAGGGAGGTCATCGCAGTGTCACGGCTGAGGGACAAAAGAGAAGTAGAGTTTAGACTTGCAAAAGATAAAGGAAACATTACGGTTTACAGACACGTCTGTGGAGGAGTAACACCAAAGTTTGAACGGGGCTACATACAATGGGATAATACTGATCTGGTTAAACAAAAGTGCACCACAAATGCCTCACTTCAAATCAAACTTTATCAGATTACAGATGCAAGGAGAGCACATGTAAATGTTGAAATTGCAGCATGCATAAACACACCGAAATGAGGGTTTTAAGGACTTACAGTATAACATTCAGTTTACACACAAACACACGGTGGCACAGGATTACAAAAGCTTCAGTTCATTTGCAGTTACTGGGAATCTATCACATGAATTTAAAGACTGTTGTCCTCTCAGGTAGAACGGTCACAATACTAGACTGTGATTGGCTGAGAGAGCCGGCTACAACTTCTAAACACTACTATAAAGGATTATCTTAAATCTAAAATCTATCTAAAATAAGATAAAACCTTCAGGATGATGACCAGGATCATGAGTCAAGCATTCTGACATTTAGCCAGTAAAAACACAAATTTATTAGTGCCTAGTATCATGCACTTCACATGTATGAACAGAGGGGGAAAAAACATGAATTATTATAATGCTACTTTATGTTTTTTCAACTAATTCCTCACTTTGGTTTGAGGGCAAAGTAAAACTGAAATAACCGTATTGCATTGCTGAGTTGACATCACTCATTAGATGTCAGTGCTGCCAAAAGTGAAAGGAAATAACCAGCAATTTAAAACAGATGACTCATGAATGTGTCCTTCTTCATTCAGGTAGATGTCTTTATAAAATCTAATAGCTTTAATAATATTAAAAACATGCCTATAAGTGGAGATTTAACTGTAACAACACACACGTGGAACTGTTTATTAACACAGGTGCAGTTTTTGGTTCCAACCGGTGATTCAGCTTTCAAGAATAAAGTGTTGCGAGTCATGATACTAAGAACAGCATGCTCTGTTTCAGGGAAGGCACGTGGCGGGAAGTGATGGGCGGGGGAAAAAAAAGAAGAAAAAAAATGACCAGAAATGAAAGAAGATTCTACAAGAAGTAAGGTCAAACAGCAAAGAGTTTCGCTTTTTTTCATGCAATCGTCATTCACGATCTCAAACGGATTTAACTTTGATCTAAACACCCTTTCTTTTAGTTCAATAGCTCAAAATATAAACAAAATCTACATTACACATTGGTATAATTGCAGAGTGCAAAGATCAGAAATCCACGTTAATAAAAATGTATTTCTAACACTCCTTGCTTTCTGTGAGGGACATGCATTGCGTTGGCCATTACAAAATCAATTTGGATTTTGAATGACTTAAACACACAAATAAGTAGCCTACGCAGAGACATCCAAACCAAAGAGGGCAGGTGCTGAGCCAAAAGTGAGGAAATCACGAAGTAAAGAAATAAATAGCACGTACACCGCAGGGCTCCAATCATCCACTTATTTATTGCGCCTATGGGTGGTGACGTTTCGAGCACAACTGCTCTTCATCAGCCAAAAACTAATACTACTACTTTACTAATGACTAAAACTATCTTTAAAACAACACATGACTCTTGGTTTCTAAACAGATGTTTCTAATAAAAGTTTGATGAGATGCTGAATACCAGACAAACTACTCAGAAACAGTCACACCTAAATGTTAAAAGGGTCATCCTCAAATGCTCTCTCTTTTTGCTGCTTCTGTTTCCTGTTTGCTGACCCTGCTGCGTGTAGGTGGTCGCCTAGGGCACTGGTTCCCAACCTGGGGGTCGGGACCCCTACTAGGGGTCGCCAAAGCTTCACGGGGGGTCGCGATGTCTTCTTGATTTTAAGGGGTGTTAGACAACTTTTAAACAAACAAATACAGTTGGCCTATATGTCAGCATTTCATTCACTTCTGTGAATAAAACTAAATGAAAGTGTTATTTTTTTCAAGTTTGGATTATTATTCAAGATATAGAGTTTAAAAATAACAGGAAACATTATATTGACAGGAAATAATCTGCTCAAAATTCATCCAAATGTTACACAAATGTCCTGCAGTTATTGTGTTCACTATTTGGGTTAATTGTTCAGTTTATCAGTTGTTCTGTACTGAAATTGTTCTGCATTGAATATTATTTGAAATATATCGATAAAATATGTCACTAAAGCTGGAGATACACAACCACCTGTTCGCGTAGACATTGCAACGCGATAATTTCGTGCGTGCACAATGAACGGACAAAACGTGAGGCAGCGTCATGCGTTCGCGTAGTTAAAAGCAAATATATCTCCGGCTTTAGTCAGGGGTCATCACCATGTGGAGGGGGTGCCAACAAGAAAGAAAAATGAAGAAAAAATATATAAACCTTTTATATATTTCTGGGCACCCCCTGATCTGATATGTTTTGATGTTTTAAGAAAAAATAGTCTTTTTTGTTGCTCCCAAGCAGCAGCAGCAGCAGCAGCAGCAATTTTAACCACTTTTAAGGTTCAATTTAATGCAGGTATACATGTTATGGGTTACAGGGTGATGTTTGTGGATGGTTGTGGATTATTACTTTTGTATAAACTGGAATGTTTCTTTTTCTGTTGTGTGTGGACCCAGCAAGAATAGCTGGTATCATTGTAGCAGCTGATGAGGATCCCTAATAAACTAAATGAAACTAAACCAGCAGCAGCATGGTCATGTCTAGATTTTACCCAAGATTCCTCGCGAGATGGTTAAAGTTAGGCATTGACCTCGAATGGGTGGAGGTTAGTATAGATCGTTGGAAGAATCTCAGGAGATTTTTCGCAAATCTATGGTTCCATTTGGACACGACACAGCTGCATCCAAACAGGAAGTCAAAGATTGGTGTGTGGGATGGGCGTGCTGAAAAGATTTCGCCTAGGGCTCCAAAAATGCTAGGGCCCGCCCTGCTCTGCCCTGCCGGGACAGTATGAGACCTAACCTGTATAAAATCAGTATTACAGCACTCTCGCTTTTCCTGCAGGGCTTGTTTTTGCTCAGTTTGTCTCCACTGTCGCCGTGTTTGGCCGTGTGTGTGTCTGGCAGCAGGAGCCGCCGTCACAGCACCATAAAGTGAACTGATGAGCTGAGCAGGAGGACTCACAGCTGTCTAACAGGACTCTGGTGGACTCCATGTTTATGGTTAAAGCTTGTTTGTGGTGTCTGACAATGATGAGAACAGTTAGGAGTTTTTTGTCATCTATCTGGAGGTCTCCTAATTGGAACTGAGCGCCTA
>JAOVVB010200269.1:0-10894 GCA_028570985.1 Heterobranchus longifilis
GCCCCTCCCAGGTATAGGGTAATAAGGTATAGACCTTATCTATATTTTTTTTAATAGTTTTTGTATATTTTAGAAAGAAGATCTATATATTTCATTATTTCATTCTTTATTTCCATTTCCTAATTTATTTATATTTTTATTGATAATTTAGATTTTAAGCGGCACTGGTGGCTCAGTGGTAGGTGTTTCACCTGCCATGTGGAAGGCCCGGGTTTGATTCCCAGCCAGTGCCCAAACGCCCCCCAGCCACTGGATGCAGTGCCGGTCCCAATTTGTGTGTGGAAATGCTCTTACTTTTACTATTAAACGTAGTTCTAGCTGTGATTTATACTGTAGATTTTTTTATGACGTCGCCTCGCCAAGCATTTAAGTAAACGTCACATTAAGTTGACGGCTCAGCACTATCCTGTCAGATTTTAATAACGTCTTGGAGGGTTCTTAACCCAATTAAAGTAATTTCAAATCTCATTAGCTGTTTTATTGGCTTGATGCAGGTCAATAATTTGACCCTTCTATAACGGCTTATTTTTCTTTCTTCTTTCTTTTTTATTTTGTCTAACTAGAGTTATTCCAAAAGACCTCTGATCTGTTTAAATACATATCTGTGCTTCTTTTTTGCTTACAGCTTACAGTACTTTTTTGAGTACTGTATATTGCATACTGGTCTTTGTGCATTCTTGCTGCTGTGTCATTCCTGCTGCTTTCAGGTGAGGAGAATTTTATTGAATATCTCAGAAACAGGGGCTGCAGGCCAGTCACTCAATTTGGGGAAGTAGAGAATACACAGGCAGGATGGAGGCAGAGATCAATTTAAAATACCAATGTTAAGAAGAAATAATATAACCTAATATAATATCTAATAATACTTACAAATTTTTCTAACCTTTATCATGTAGAAAACTGTGGAAAAGTCTATAAGAGCGTAACCAAAGGATGACCCGTACACACAGAGTGCAGGAAATAAGGAACTTTAATGCAGACAAAGTGCAATGGAAAAGTACTGAAGGTGCCTTGCGAAGGTCTGGCTAAAGTTCAAGTTTAACAAAGGAGCTTAGAAAAAGTTATAGAGATAACTTTCAATTCCATTTTTTTATCTGGACGCAGACCACAGATGGCCAGACTTCCCTTTTTTAAAGCTAAAAAAAACAACAAAGGGATCAATAATCAATAATCAAATACCAAATAATTTCTATCCCTTACTACTAATACTAACTAATACTATCACTCTGTATTACACTACATAACCAAAATTCATCAATGATGGTTGTGTCTATAATTACTAATCCATATACAGTATCTATATGTATATTATCAAATGTCAGTGTTTAAAATCATATAGGTTAATAATCACATTATTATTTAGAAATATAATTATCTTATGAATCAAAATTTTAATAATCAGTCTTTTAAATCAGGAACAATAATAATAATAATAATAATAATAATAATAATAATAATAATAATAATAATAATAATATGATATAATGTAATCAAGCTTTGACATAATTAATCATATTGATCCTAACTGTAATTAAGTTCAATAATTAATCATTACATGACATGTAATCTTGAGATCATTATATTTTAAATGATATCATTTAAATGAGATCATGATATTTTAAATAGTTTATCTGTCAACATAATCATTACTCCTAGTTAAGAAACATCTTTTAACCTTAAAACCTGCACCTGTGTGTTTAATGTACTATTGATATGTAAATGTACAGTATATTGTTTCTCAGTCTCACAGGAGTCAGTCTGATTTAAAATCCCCAGCCAACACCCAAACCATCATCCATCTTGTGCAAGACGTCTCACCTCACCACTTTATCCTGAATAAAAATTTCGAGGAGCATGCCAAGATGAGAATTTGTTACTGAATGTAGAATACATGCTAGTCAGAGTAGGATTATCTCAACTTTAGACCTCTTGATGAGGTGCGAACTTCTTCCTAAGCTTCACAATTCGCAGCTCAGAAAGTGAGAAATCTGATTTATTTTTTATTTTTTTTTTGGTGTAAAGTTCTCCATCTGGAATGTGACTAGGTTTAAGTCTCAGTCAAAACCTGTGGCTAAAAGCACAAACTTTTCTTGTTTTCTGAAAGTGTGGTAAAAATAAAATGCGATCTTCATGTGAACGCACTTTCTGAGCTGTGAGGTGTGAAAACGGGTCATATTTCAATACGTTTAGTATGCATCAGAAGTCGAATGTTTCTGTGTGTCTGCCTGGTAGAAATGGAATTAAAAGAAAATAAATACTACAACTTCTTCATGAAATTTTATATATAATAATCTAGTGGTGGAACGGTGGCATAGTGGTTAGCACTATCGGCTTGTACCTGCAGTATTGGGGTTCGAGTCCCGCCTCGGGGTCTGTGTGCATGGAGTTTGCATGTTCTCCCCGTGCTTGGTGGGTTTCCTCCGGGTACTCTGGTTTCCTGCCAAAGACATGCAGATTAGGCTAACTAGTTGGACTACAGATGATCATGGATGGATGAATATAATACTTAATAGTGTGAATAGTTCATGGTAAATAACTTTAGCGTGATGTAATGTGGTCTATACCACAGTGCTACTGATTTCTCAATTCTAATTGGCAAATCACAAATTTATATGAATGTTTATGCTTATTCTGGTAACAGAATGAGAAATCTGACATATTCTGCATATTTAAGGCTGAAAAGCACTGGAGATATACCTAAAACTTTAGCAAATACCATCGGCTAAGTTGTAAGTAAATAAACTGATTTGATCCTTTAAAATCTACCTTCAGTTTAATTTTCTCTAATGTTCCTTAAATCAGGTGTGTGTCTTATAGCCATAACCTTGCCGCGTCTTATTTTACACAACGAATCATTTCATTAGCTAATTGCAATTTCAATACATGCACTGTCCATTTTAATAGGAACAGGTGTCCAACAGCAATCAAGGCAGCAACACAAAGCATACAATAATATCATTTCATGTTCTCATCATCTACGCCTTATCCAAGGAAACTTAATGCACAAGGCAGGATACACCCTGGGTGAGGTGCCAACCCATCACAGGACGCTCATGCATTACCAGCGATTTGGAAACACTAATCAGTCTACAGTGTATGTCTTCGGATCATGGGAGGAAACCGGAGTACTCAGAGCAAACCCAGCAAGCTCAGAGAAAACATAGAAGGAGGTTTGACCCACTCGACTATGGACAGGGACTGTCCAGAGTCTCGTCAGGGACTGGGCTAAAAAAATGAAAGCCAAGAACTTGGAGAACTATTCCTCAAGAATACATTACATGAAAAAGTTCAAGAAACTCGGACTCTTTGGAAGCGAAATATAAAGAAATAAAGTCTTTTGCACAGTACTGTTTATGCAAAGGCTGTGGTCTTTCCCAGTAGGAACTCTGAAGGGTCCCTCTGTAGGGCCATTTGGAAAGGAACATAATTTTCTTAAAAAAAAAATAAAAAAAAATGAATGTAGTGTTTTATTATTGCACAACCATTGATAATTATGTAAACAAGAAACAATAATGAGCAGATGGTGGCAGCAACAAAAACCTCCCCACAGTGTGACCAGTTATATTTAGGAGCTGCTGATATATCTGAACAAATATTAAATTCCGTTCCATGTGTATTTGTGCAGCACTTCTAAAACAGTGGACGTCGTCCAGGGCGCTTTCACAGAAATCAGGAGCCCTGATGAGCGAGCAAGGGGGGACCGTCATCAGGAAAATCTCACACGGGGGTGGGAAAAATCATTTAGAGCAATCAGACTCAATTGAAAGCAATGATTTTTTTATAAGACATCATGTAGGATAATCGCTATATTGTTGAGGTGTAGAAGAGTAATGATAGACTGTATGAAGTGCGTTCAGTATGAGTATAATGTGAAGAAGAGTTCGGGAATGAGTGCAGGACAGTGTTTAGTGTTTATGACTACAGCAGCAGCTCTTAGGATGAAATCCATAGCATGTCAGAGACCTGAGCATGAACTACACCAACATAGGTTCTGTTTATGTTACAGTATAATATCACTGAATGCCATGTCTTATCCTAGGCAAGCTCACTGTTGCTTCAGTTGGTTGCTCTTTTTATTTCCCCTCATCACTTCAGTTCTGTAATGGATGCGTCCTCGCTTTTAACTCCCCTGCAGGATGGACAGCAGTATAAATGAAACCCAACTGAACACATTTAACACATGCCTGACATCTTGTGGTGGACAGTAAAACAATTCACACCAGTGTCCAGTCTCATACTGTAGCTCCTCAGCCTCCTTTTAATTGTAAACTGATTTCCACAGTCTTCCTGAGTACAGATTTAGCTCACATTCATTCATGCACATGAATCTGATTTAAATGTGTCCATTATTTTATTTTCTATCAATTATAACTGCATATTCATATAGATTATATTATATGTTTTTTTTTCTTTTCTTTATGCACTATTGTATGACCTGATTACGGCACAATAAACACTTTATTCATAAAAATGTAAAATTTGTATTATGCTGATACTGTAGTTTTTGGGATAAGATGTTACTCAGCACACGATATCCTAGTGACCGAGTTGGTGTTTACTGTATGCATGACCATAACTGTTTATGAAGACATCAATATGAGGATCTCTATAGCTTTTCAAGAGTATTGTCATCATCAGGTTAAATATTGTGGAGCTATTTGTGAAAGTGTTTATTTATTTTTAGAGATGAACTTATTTACATTTTTACTGATATTTTGGATACACTGTATGGCATTCATATACAGGACATGGATGGACCACTTATTAAAATAAAAATCTAAATGTATGGCGTGCACCAGTTTACGGTAACATACAATTTTAAGTAATAAACCCGAATCATCTGTCATATATGCATTTATGCAATGTTCATATATTTATGAAATGAACACATTTTAGCTACTAGTTTAATTTTTGCACTCTTCACTGTTATTTACACCATGATTTTTTAACAGTTTTTATTATTCTATTCTATTATATAATATAATATTATATTATATTAGTTTTTATTAGTCCATTAAGTGCTCTTCCCAATCCAATAAGGCTGTTGGTGAAAAATGTAGCATGTCTTGCACAATTCTGTCTAAATTTTCTACCCTAAATGATCTAATTAAAAATACGTTAAAAAAAAAAAGAATAAATAAATAAACCATTAGTATTAATACAGCAAAAAGATTTTAATACTTGGCAGGTGCTAGCTTTATTTACGTTATGTTTTTTTAATTATAAAAATAAATATGTTATGTTTTTTATTTATATATATATATCTACGTCTTACAAACCAAGATATTTAATCTAATTAAATTAAACAAATAACATTAAATAGGACCAACTAATTAATTATGCAACCAGCATTAATATATTACCTATCATTTACATATACATATCTCATACATTTCTGCATCTTCATTATGAGTGTAATTATATATACATCATGTCCCACACTGTTGTGTTGTGCTTTATGTACTGTGTTATATTTATTGTACAGGGTCTATTTGCTCAGCATGTATTCATTGTCTTGTACCATGTTGTCTATTTGCAGTGCAACTTTTCTAATTTGTGCTACATGTTGTCCTGTGATTATGTTGCACCGCACTGTTGTTATTTTTTTTTATTCTATTATGTATGGCACGAGGGCTTTACAGAATGTGATTTCATTCCATTGTGTACTTGTTTAAGTCTAGAATGGCAAAAAAAAAGGAAGAAAGAAGTCTGTCTACACTACTCTTTTATAAAATGTAAGCTAAAAATGAAATATGGGTGAAGCAACAAGAGAACAATCCCCCAGAAATAAATAAATAAACAAACAAACAAACAATCTATAGAAACAGTATTGGCATGAATAAAAAGGGAACAAATAACAATGGTGATAAGAACACATAAATTTATTCATGCATATACTATATATATATATATACAAACATACACACAGGCAATACGATATATTGTGTATATTCAGCAGCTCGAATAAAAATGATATCATGAAAAAGTAAATTTTCTTTCTTAATTTAATTTACAAAATATATCTCATATATTCTTGATTCATTTAATGTAAAGCGAAATACATGTCAAGTATATTTGGTTTTGATTTCAATGATTATGGCTTTTATATGTTATATTGAAAATCTCAAAATATTTCCTAAGATCATTCAAAAAAGGAACACATGAATTTACAATACAGAAATTATTTTAAAGTATTTTTATTTATTCGCTCAATATTTGGTCATGGCTCTTTTAGCGTGAATTACTCTATTAAAGTGGCATGACATGGAGGTGATCAGCCAGTGGCACTGCTGTAGCATTATTGGAGACCAGGTTGCTTTTATAGCAGCCCTCAGCTCATCTGTATTATGGTGTTCTGTGTTTCTTATTTTCCTCTTGACAATAGCTCATAGATTCTCTATGGGGTTCAAGTCAGGTGAGTTGGCAGGCCAGTCAAGCACATGGTCAGCAAACCAGTTAATGGAAGTTTTGGCACTGTGGCAGGTGCTATGTCCAGGGAAATCAGCATCTCCATATATCTCCTGGTGGACAGCTGTGTTGACTTGATAAAACACAGTGGACCAACACAACAGAGTACATGGCACAGCAAATCATCACCAACTGTGGATTTTGTGCCTCTCCACTCTTTCTCCAGACATATTTCATACTTCCTCCAGAAATATTACAAGCCTTTTTTTGTCCTAATCTTGATGATTATGGTTTACAGCTCATGAAAATAAAAAATAATTTAATTCTTCCATCTGCTGACAAGCTTTAAGGAGATGCCGGTTTCCTTTTCCAAAAGTAATTAGCTCCTGCAAAAAGTGTTAAAACTACTACTAACTGGTTTGCTGACCATTTGCTTGGTACTGTAAGTAATGAGATGAGAAACATCTGACCCCAAAATACAGACGAGCTGAAGGTCTAGGACAAGATGTTATCAACACAACCTGGTCTTCAATAACACCTCAGCAGTGACACAGGCTGATCTTCTCCGTCATGCCATATTCATACAGTAATTCACACTTTAACACTTTTTGTTTTCATGAGCTGTAAATAAAACAAAAAAGTCTTTAAATATTTTGTTACTTTTTTTTTTTATAGTTTGTTTGATTGAATATACACAACTGTACAATTTATTGTACATATAATGAATACAAATCTATAAAGCCTAAATATCTTTTTGGCTAGAATAAACTTCCATCTTGTTTTTTTTTGACAATATCCTGAAGGTATGCAAACTTTTGCAATCAATGCCGCAGCCACATGCACCAGCAACTATTGGGATGTTATTTGACTAAAGTAATGTTTCCTGCTCCTACCCTGCCCTAGCCTACATTTTTTGTGTTTCAAATAAATTGACTCAGTGCAAAAACAGGTTAAACATCAATATATTCACTGTTTTGCAGAAGTAAAGATTTTAATTAACGGTAAACCATTTTTAGCACTTAAATGTATAGTTTTTTTTAACTATTAAAGTATTATGCCAACCTACTGACATTGGCAGTCACTGAATGGGTTCATACTAAACTTAAAATATGGATAAAACATTTGTGTCAAAATACAATTTTAATAAAATTAGTGAAAGCCACTAAATGAGTGGAGCCAGTATTGCTATACTGTATATACTGTAGGTAAGAAGTTTAAGAAAAGACAGGTTTAATTAATACAAATTAATGCATCATTAATATATCCCTATAATAATGATAAATATATAAATCCTTTTTTTTCACTCGCTAGCAAGGCACAATGACTAATGTGAAAACTTTCATGTCCATTTCTGGCGAAGCGAAGATGCGTTGTTCCCTCCACCGTGTGCAGTTCCCCTTTGAACTCAACAGTTTCACTCCCGGGGGCTTGGAGTTGCACTTAACATGGCTGAACACCCTGTGCAATATACTTCACCGGGTACTTCAAGCCAATCGGAGAGTACTACGGCATTGCTTCGGAATGTGGGAGGAAACCGGAATACCTGGAGAAAACTCACCAAGCACGGGTACAACATGCAAACACACACAGACCCAAAGTGGGACTTGAACCCAGACCCTGAAGTTGTAAGGGCACAGTGCTAACCATTAAGCCACCATGCACTTGGGGCCTAAAAAATAAAATAATAATATATTTTTTTTTAAATAAGGGAACATTTACATTTACATTTAGGCATTTGGCAGACGCTCTTATCCAGAGCGACTTAGTTTGTGGTCATGTCCACATGTACCCGAGTATTTTTTCGAAAAATTGAAAATTTTATGTGCGGTTTTGGCCTTTCGTCCACATGCAAACGCAGTTTTGGTCGTTGAAAGCAGAGCTTTTGGAAAGATTTTCCTAAACTCTGTTTTCAGTGGTGTTGTGTGACAGGGAAAACAGAGATCTTGGCTTGTTGTAACGTCACCTTGTGTGATGATGATGTCATTGTCTGTGTGCTAGCCTCCTTGATTTGACGTCAGCTTTGTTCATGAGGAAATTTGTGCAATAGTGGACCTATTTATAGTAAACCAGTAACTGTGTTAACGCTGCCTACTGGACTTTTTACATGCGTGTACATACACACGCAGTTACTCACACATTACGTTAACAAACAGAAGTGCCTGAATGTACTACGAAGCTCACTGCTGCTACATAAAAAACTCAGAAGACACGCAGACAGCGACGGTGGTTTTGGACGAAACCCATCGGACTTCTACAAAGCGCAACCGGCACTGATGTTTCTGGCTTCTGATTGGCCCTCTGTTGATTAGGGACGCTCCTAACATAACTCTTTCTGCGTTTTAATGTGGACAAAGATATTTTTACTAGTGATGGGTCGTTCATGAACGATTCGTTCTTTGTGAGCGAATCTTTAACGTGACTCAGAAGAACGAGCAGTCTCGGAGAGTGATTCGTTCATTCTCTACTGGGCGCGCATGCGCAAATCATCGCAAAACCTCCGTAGGTTATTGGAAACAGAATTGGGCGATTCTTTCTCAGTGACTCTTCTACTCCGAGTCGTTCGTTCCTTTGTCACGTGACTCCCATCGACGCTATACGGTGCAATAGATTCAAAAGAAAGAACGACTCCGACTAGAAGATATAAGAGATGAGCTGCTCATTCTGTTTATTATAATATGTCCTTAGCTGCATTGTAATATTTTCATTACTGGAACTATGGCCAAAATGTGTGTATGTAGACGTATTGGGGGCCTGTTTATTGAAAATTCAACATTATAATTTATTTCTTATCAAAAGAACAAAATGAACTAAATGACTCAAGAGAAGATTCGTTCATTTTGATGAATGAGATTCAAAGAACCGAGTCACTAAAATGATTAAAACTTCCCAACACAAATTTTTCACAAATCTGGTTGTGTGGACAGATTTATTTAAAAAATATATATATTTAAAAAGTAGAAAAATCTCCATTTTTAAAAATACCCGGCTACATGTGGACATGGCCTTGGATACCCCATGTATTTACGAGGGTTTGTTCAAGTCGAACTAGGGCTACATTCTCCCTTAATTTTTTTTGCAGTACATTTACAACCAATACAGATTGTAAAAAAACAAAAAACACGTTCTAAAATTTATTTTAACCCATTACATTTTGTTTGTCAAGAAACATTATTAAAAAAAAATGTTAAATTGTCTTGTGTTTTGTCTTGATAGAGCACTGATGTGTGTGTGTGTGTGTGTGTGTGCAGGTAATAATGATTAAAATTAATGGTCAACACTAATTATTTTGTCTTGGCAACTCAAAAGTTCACCAGAAACTTCAGGATTAGATTCATTGTAGCTGAGAGTTGCGTTACCTCACTAACCCATAACCCCAGCTCCTCAAACGTGGCTTTCCATCAAGCCACGCCCACTTTCCTTTCCCGAGTCAGTTTGCTCGGAGAAAAGCGCAAAAACAATAAACCTTTAATCCCGCTCGAGACGATGGAACAAGACATGTTTCAGGTAATTACCGTTAGAGCTTTGTTTACTCCACTTCGTCAGTGAAGTATCTGTTTATTTGTTTGTTGAAATATAACAATGTTGTGGAAATATTATTAAAAACGTGTACTCGAAGCGTTTTCATTGCAAAGTTCTTATTCGCAAAGATCCTAGCAGATTGCTATTATTAGTAATATGATTGTTATTTAAATATAAATAAATTCGTTTGTCTCCATAGCATTACGCATGCGTAAACGCGCGCGCTCGATTAACTGATGCGCGATAAAAATGTAACTATGCAAACTGTAACTTCTCTACAGGTGTTAAACCCGGAGAAACTCAAGTCTCTGGAGAAGTGGCTTCAAGAAACCAACACCACTATAAAGCAGATTAACGGCCAGCGCAAATATGGTGGTCCTCCTCCGGGTATGTGTTTTTTTTTTTTTTTTTCCTCAACACCTTTTATGTGAAACTAAAAGAGTTTTCCTTTTTTCCCTCAACCATTATTAATCCTTTATTTAGTTCTGTTTAAAAGCTTCACTCATCTCTTAATTAACTAGAAAGTTCCTTCTCTGTGGTGAGGGGCTGACGCACGCGCCATCAAACCTGCATGCAATTAACTATTATAAAACCTCGCGCTCCCATTGGCTGACCAATTAACCCCAGGGAAACCATTTTCTCACACAGTTTTCACTCATTGCACTTTTTTTCTACTTGATTAACACAACCGACCAATATAATAGTGAGAGCATAATATTAAAGTACATTTTATACATGCAGTAAAGTCTGCCCATATATTTGATGTCTGATATCTAGCCATTGTATATCAGACAGAACATTATGACCACCCGCCTAATATTGATGGTATAGTTGGTCCCCCTTTTCCCACGATAACACTGATGCACTGTGTCTTCTGACACTTTTCTATCACAACCAGCATTAACCTTTTCATTAATTTAATCTACACAAGCGCTCCTATTAGATCAGACTAGACAGCTTCGCTCCC
>JAOVVB010200280.1:0-10894 GCA_028570985.1 Heterobranchus longifilis
TCTCTCTGTCTGTCTTCTCTCTCTGTCTGTCTCTGTCTCTGTCTCTCTCTCTCTCTGTCTGTCTTCTCTCTCTCTCTCTCTCTCTGTCTCTCTCTCTCTCTCTCTCTGTGTCTGTCTGTCTCTCTCTCTGTCTCTCTGTCTGTCTTCTCTCTCTCTCTCTCTGTCTGTCTGTCTTCTCTCTCTCTCTCTGTCTGTCTGTCTGTCTTCTCTCTCTCTCTCTCTCTCTCTCTCTCTCTCTCTCAGCATGTTAGGGCAGTCAGTCAGCCAGTCGGTAGTAATGGGGAAAGCATGGAGTTCCCAGCAGTGTGACTCATCGCTATAGCGAACAGGGGTCGTGTGTATGTGTGTGCGTGGGTGGATGTGGGTGGTAGGGGGCGGGTTTTCTATGTTGTGTGTGTGTGTGTGTGTGTGTGTGTGTGTGTGTATGCCCTAACATGTTTGTGTAATTTGGGTGTATATGTGTTTCCCTCCTGCTGAACACATGGCGAAAGCTCTTTGGCTGTGTTAAAGGTCATCTCTCGGTGAAAGTCAAACAAACATAAACTGGGGCACACACAAACACACTCGTAGCCAATATGGTGCCATGAAGAAAGTTTTTGACTTTACTACCTCACTGTTAATGTTACTTCTATATCTCTTATTCAATCTTGCCCACATTCCGTGAATGATTTTTGTATTTCTCACTCCTTTTATTTAGGGCTGTCCTCGATTTAAAATATTCTTAGTCGACTCACACTTGAATAATTGATTAGTTGATTTAATTGACAGATCTGTAAAACTGAGTTTCTCCACAAAGAATCATGCAAAAGCATGAAAGCTTGTGTTTACCAGAGTTTTTTTTATTTCTTAGAAATATGTAATTCAGCATGAAAACAGCATGAAAACAGCATAAGAACGACTAATCAACTAAAGAAATCTTAGTCGACTAAGACCAAAACAACCGATTAGTTGACTAATTGACTAAGATGGGGCAGCCCTACTTGTATTAACAGGTGTATGCCTTATAAGGCATACACCTGTTAATACTAAAAAATACCTCATTTGACTTCTGCCTGTATGTCTATGAATATATCAACAGATAGAGGACAATGTCAGTGTTCTCGGGGTAGGCCTGTAAGAACGAAGAAATGTAATGATAGTGAAAAAGAAGCAAGTTGTCATGTATTTTTGCGACTAATATGAGCAGGTTTTTTTTGCCGCTATGGTTGGATGACGTTCGGGCGATACAATATATATCACGATATAGCATGTTTTCTGGTAATTCATTAAATAAATACTTTATATGAAATAACCACATGGGTAAAACCTATTTTTGTATACTCCATGTTAGAAAAACAGCGCCTCTGGTTGGCTCCAGCTTTGCTCCCACGTGCAAGAATCACAACATAAAGCATTGTCCAAATGACGTAAAAATTGCTGTAACGCAGTTTGGTCATTGCGATAGAAACAATATATATATATATATATATACGATAGACACTTTCATATCGTTTTGATGATATATATCGTATTGCCAGCCCTAGGACTGAGGAAAAAGTGTAAAGATGAGGATTATTAGAGCTTTTGTATGGATATCCATCTGTGTGAAGTCTGTTTTCTGATTTGACTGAGCTGACACTCTGTAGGAGTGAGATTTTTTTTTTGCATAAGTCAGGGTTCAAAGGGAAATGTGTTTTTAATTATTTCAGTTGTGTTTTTTTCTTCACTGGGTAGTTTGTTGGAGCATGGCAGGCCCTATGTGGATGCTTTGTGTTTGAATTAATTTGTCCTATTGTAATGACATATAGTGTCAATGTGAACAAATTACAATGCTCCTATAGACAACTCAGTCTGTCATATTTTTGTGTATATTCATACACATCTCAGTGTTGCATAAAACAGCAATCTTCAACTATCTGCTTCATGTCTTTATAATTGCTCCCAGCAGTAGCGTGGCGCCAGTCAAACACACACACACACACACACACACACAGAATTACACACACTCATAACTCCGACAGCAGATCATCAGAGGAGTGGGGCAAAGCAGAACTGGGCAGAGTTTGTTGGCTGGCCAACTTGCTGGCTTATTGACTTGGACCGCATTTGGTACAGCTATCATCATCAGCATATGCCTGTGAGTGTTTGTGTATGTGTGAGTTCATGCATTTGATATACTATTTTTTTTTTCAGGCTCTGACAACAAGCCATCAACTGACACATGGCTGATCTGTCTATCGTGGTTAGAATTGAGCTATTCGTTTGGTTAGCACAGAAAGCAAATGCAGCTGTTTTAGTAACAGAATCAGTTCCATATTACTAACCAAAATATCAAGAATTGTATGTTAGTGTCACCAAAGCCATCTTTTCCATGACATGGTCTCTGCCTGTCGCTGTTGGATTTATTTTTTTGTTTCTCTTTGTGTTTCTGATGATGGGTTGGCCGCGCAGGGCTGGTAATTGATTACAAAGATTTGTGTATGTGTCTGTGTACGCGCCTGTGGCTGTGTCTGTCTCTGTGTAAGGCCCTGTTGGATAACAGAGAGCAGATGTGGGTGGGGAGGTGGGTGTATGTTTAAAGAGCCTGTCATTGGCTCATACTGAACAGATGTTTGCTGGGTCATCATCTTCCTCTGGCTACCAGAAGTACCGATTCAAACTGTTCTACTAAATTTCAGATACTGAACCAAACAGCACAAAGTAGAGTCACGATACAAGAGCACATACAGGCGATCACACACTCTTAGGCTGTGTTATTCGTCCGAGCACAGTCGTATTGACATTGCCAGATGTTTAGGTCAGTATACTGATGACTGGGAGTCTTAACTAGGACACTATCGCTATGGAATTTTCCAAAACCACAGTTATAAAGCGCTGCGGTTTACGGTAATATTCTGGTACTGCCAGCTGACTCCAGTTGAACGTAGTCCAAACAGTTAAGCATAGTTAAACACAGTCAAACATGTTGAGAGGTGAGATCACATGTTCCAATTGATTTTGTTTGTGGAAAAGTTTCCTTTGTCACCTTTTTGTTACTTGGTTCGTTTAGGCTCACTTTACAAGAAAACCAGAGCTTGTAAACAAATGTCACCAGAACTTTTGCTTTCTGTAGCTGGTTTGTATTCCTAATTAACTGCACCCCAGTAATAAACAAATGCCCCACATGTTCTTTCAAAAGACTACCAGCCAACCCCACACTCAAAATGGAAGTTATGCTGAAACAGGCTTAACAACGATTACACACCTAATACATAAGCATGCTGCACAATATGGAGTATGGGATGAAGAATATGCAAAAAACACTCCATTTAGAATAATAAATAAGTACCATTTGGTCTCATTTATATGCATATGGAATATGATGCCCTATGCCAAACAAGATTTTGCATTTTCATCCTCCCCGGTCCTAATTTGTTTTTTGGCCCTGGGACGATGGCACGTCCCCTCATCAGGCAAGTGAGTTGCTGGCTTTAGTTGCCCGACGTGGTCTTTTACTTGTCTCGGGCAATTGGCAATCCTTATTGTTGAGCCCTGGTGTTCAAGCAGTGCTTCCAAAGAGTTACCCTAAAACTATGATAGGTACTGCTACACCCCTTGCCATGGCTCAGTTTGACAGCCAAGAAGTTGTCCAGGACAACATCTGTTTGGCCACGCTGTTTGCGGTGCTTAGGCTCTCTTGCAGAAGTGCTTGAGAGGCACTAAACTGGAACAAAATGTCTCAGCTCATAGAAGTGATTTTAAATGCAGACTTGGTGAAGCTGCTTACCAAGCAAAAGAACAGTTGGACATGTCACTGGAAAAAAAATATAGAAACCTTCTTTTTAAGTCACAAAAATGACATCAGTTCTGGAGATCAAACCTTCTTCTGTAATCTGTGAAAAGTACAGATTTGTGATCTCCATTATGAAAAACATGTTCACATGTGAACTGTGCATCCAATGCCTTTTCATATGCCTTATTATGCTTATTCTCATACATGTACCCAAGCCTCTTTAGCTAATTCACAAATACCCCTTTTCCACCAATATGGAACGACTTCTGTTCTGGTTCACACATCTATTTTTTAACCGTTCTGAGCATTTCGACCAAAAATAAATTGGTTCGGAATCTGAGAAGTTGAGGGCTGCCCCCACTTAGTTCATTAGTCGACTAATTGGTCAGTTTGGTCTTAGTCGACTAAGATTTCTTTAATTGATTGAGTCATTTGTTATGCTTTTTTTCATGCTGAATGACTTATTTCCAGTAGCCTAAACATATAAGCACATCTCTGATAATCACAAGATAGTGTGAGAATGTGATAGTGTAGAAAGTGTGTTTTGCGTGATTCTTTGTAGAGAAACTCAGTTTTACAGATCTGTCGATTAAATCAACTATTTGATTAATGTTAGTCGACTAAGAATTTCTTAAGTCGAGGACAGCCCTAGAAAAGTTGGTTCCCAGCTGGAACCAAAAAATACCAGGTTTTACAAACTGTGACAACATCAGTGGGCGTGTCATATTCTTCTGATTGGGAAGAGAGGATGGAGAGGGCAGCAATGGAGAAGTCAAGTAAGATGCCATTGGGGGAAAAAAAACTTGTGCAGTGGTTTCATAGTTGGTCCGTGCTTGTTTTTTGGATAAAAACCAAATAACTGTAATAACAGAACAAAAGCTTGCAGGTAATCAATGCGATCCACCATCTTGCTACTACTGTTTACTTCCGTTGTGCATTGTGCAATGCCCTCCGCTGATGATGCATCCTTGATTACAATGGTTCCACTCAAAACTGGTGTCAGCGCAGGCTGGTTCTCTTGATGGCACCAAGATTTCAAGAATCCTGAACAGAACGGTTCAAGAACCAGAGCTAATTCGGTGGAAAATGGGTAAAAGTGGTATTGATAATGTCGGTAGAGTACATGGACACCACTACTCTTTGGATTTTCAGGATCCTGCAACGATGACTTAAGAAGTTAAAGGGTTATAATTGCTTGATAATTTGGATGTGGAGTTGTTGTATTTACCAGATGAAAATTGTTAGAAATGGACTTCTGCTTATAAACTTACCTTTTTGCTTAGTATAGATCAAGCACTTCATTCAGTAGGAAGTTTGCTTTGTGGTAGAAGTTTTACAGTAATATGACATAATGTCCCGTCCAAAACAACTTCTAAGTAAACTGTCTGCCAGCAAACAGTTTGCTATTTTCTCAGGAGATGTATTTGCCCATCCTGTGTGGTTAGCAGTGTGACCCAGGGCTTCTTTAGATCTTCCTTTTTTCAGTACCACTGTAGCTCTGTATACAAGAGACACAAGATTAAAATCCTGGCTGTGGTTTGCATTAGCTCATGGTTGTGTTTACTATGGTACTGTCTGCCAGCACAGAGCAGCAAGATCCCTCCTAAGCAGTGTAATATAAACACCTAACACCTGCTGCATGCAGGCGATTGAAGGCTGTCTGTCTATGGTTGGGTTTAGGCAGTTGTCATAATACTGCTCGCACTTTTTCTTTAACTCTTCCTTCTGCATCATCGCATACAGTATCTTTCAGTTCAGGATAACTCTTTTTAATAAGTCACCATATAACTCTATTTAATAAGTCACCAGATGTCCACTAGAGCTGCAACTAATGATTATTTTCATTATCGACTAATCTGCAGATTATTTCCTCGATTAATCTATCAGTCATTTGATCTATAAATTGTCAGAAAATAGTGGAAAACGTCCAACCGAGTTCTCAAATTCCAAGGTGATGTCTTAGTAATGTCTTGTTTTGTCAGTCCAGAAGATATTCAGTTTAATACGATATAAGACAGAGAAAAACAGGGAACTTCCATATTTGAGAGGCTGAAAAGAGCATTTTTGTATGAAAAAACGATTAATCGATTATCAAAATAGTTGACGATAATTTTTCTGTCAATTGACTAATTGATTAGTCGACTAATCGTTGCAGCTCTAATGTCCACACATTTAGGCTACTACAGAGGTAAGAGGAAGTACCTAAGAAATTCAGCTGATGCATGATCAGCAGGCATTGAGAACATCCAACATCAGCTAAACTTTTGTTGGACATCAGTTATCAACGGCCGGTCGGATTTCCATACTTCCTCGTTTCCTTGCCAAAACAGTGGCTCCGCCTGGTAGGATAAGATAAGATAAGATAAAACTTCCGACATCAACATCCCGAGCGAAATTGCTGTGCAGCAGTGCAGTGCAGTGCAAATAGACACAAGACTAAGATAACAATAGTAGTGGAAACGTGTCAGATTTGTATAGTTTTCAGGGCTGCATTTTACTATTTTGTAGTAAAATGTAGTAAAAGATAAAATGCCCTAACAATTTCCTAGAGCCCAAGATTGCATCTTCAAATATTAGTTTTTTTTAATAAGATAAGATACAATATTCAATTTACAATGCTATAAAAAACAGCAAATCCTCATATTTAAAAGCTGGACCCAGAGAATGGTTAGCATTCTTTCTTAATAAATGACTGAAGCGATTAATCGATTATCAAAATTGTTTATTATGATTAATTTCCTGGCGATCAACTAATCAGGTATCGACTGATAGTTTCAGCTCTTCTAGCTTTGGTTACTCATCATATTGGAATGAAAGACGCGAGTAAAACTGCTAACAACATGTGTACAATCGGAGCGTATCACACCAGCCGTAGTCAACATTGAGCAAACCATAATTACATTTTTCAAAGTGTGAAATGGCAATCAGATGTATCTTGATCTTCCACAATACACTGGAATTAGAGTTTTTACAAAAAGGCTTTCTTTTTTGGGTGCTTACTAGTTCCTCACCAGAGTCATTACCATTTTTTATTATTCTGACCAGCTGTTATCTTAAAATTGGGTGTTACTGTTGATACTGTGTATAAACAAAGGAATCATGCACACAGTGACACAAGCCAAAATAACATATGTCCTATGGAGGTGAATCATGCACACCTAAATACTGATACTCTTCCTTACCTTCCCTGCCAATGTTAGCAGATTTATGTTGATTACTACATTCATGATCTATGTGCCCTCTGGGTATTTTTTTTTTTGGCTTTTTATTGCCTTTTTATTGATAGTACAGCTGAAGATTGACAGGAAAGGGGTGAGAGAGGAGATGGCATGCAGCAAAGGGCGGAGTCGAACCCGCAGCCGCTGCAGCCGGGCCTTTAGACTTTGCATTGGCCGATGTGGCGCCCGCTCTACCAGTGAGCCACCAGTGCACCCCCTCTGGGTATGTTATTGATCTGTCACTAAACTGAACAAGCTTTTGTGAACCCAGCTGGGTATCCATTACATAACAGAGCTGGCAAAACAGAACATCAGAGGTTTGTATTTGTTCGTTTTCACATTTCTTTCCAATTTGTACGAATGCACTTCACTACTGTCATAAACGCAAATGTACCCGTACGCATCCATGTGGGTATAACTTAAAGGCCGAGGGATGTGTGTGTGTACAAATGTGTGTTTTTAGTTTAACCCCATTATACATTTCAGCATGTTTGTTTATATGTGAGGTTGGCTTCAGTATTACAAACTTGTAGGCTATGCTAGCTGGATTGTGGTCTTCATTTAAGCGTGTGTGTGTGCGTGAGTTTGTATGTGTGTGTGTGTGTTTGTGTGGCAGCAGAAGGGGCTATATTTGTAGATGTGTAAACCAATCTTTGAGCTCTTCCAGTTTCAGGTCAGTTTTGATGTGCCCCTCCTCTCTGTTCCTTTAGCCCCGCCCCACAAACGTTAACCTTTTCTATCTCACGACGACATTTTATATTTATTACTACACTAGGAGTCTGATACAGTACTGCTAAAGTTTTTACTTTGTGTCTCTTTTATATGAAATGTGATCCTAGGAAACAACACTTTCTGTGTCAAAACAATAAAGCACGATATTAACTGACGTCGACTCTTGGCCTTCCTGTACTGAAAACCATTAGGGGCACAGCGGCATTTAACAGTGCACATGTTTTATGGTTTGTGAGTGTAGCTGCAGAATATGTGCGCATTAGATGGCTCCATCTTATTTTAGGCTTTCTGTCAGCTGTCTGCAACTAGAATAACTTGTCTGTCCCCTCCCTCTCAGTCTCTCTCGCTCCCTCTCCGTTTTTTTGTCTTCCCATCCCTCCCGTCCGTCTCTCTCTCTCCGTCAATCATCTCTCTGCCACATGCCCTCGTTATTCCTCCCTCGCTATGCTTCAAGGCTGAACATTTTTCCATTTTAAACTTTTTTTTCTCTGTCTGCTCACTTTTATCACACATTTCATGTGGATCTGCTCATCCTGCAATTTTCCCTGGCATGTGAGGCGACACACCGCGAGCCAGCTGTGGGAATGCCACTGTTGGACTCTGGCTCCGTTTTATTTCCATTTCACTTGCCAGCTGGTTAAATTGGGTTCATATTTCTCTGGAAAGTCTTTAAAGGCTGCTTGACTTAAAGGAATAGTTCAACATTTTTGGGAAAATACGCTATTCGCTTTCTAGACGAGACTGACCCTAATGTGTCGTTGCAGGCCTCCAGGAAGAGAGCCGGGGTTTGAAGCCACTTTGACATAGTGGCCAAATGGTGGTATTACAACGATGGTGGCCGTCACGTGACGCCCTCTGGTCCAAAAAGACTTTTTCCCATTTGACTTCATGCGCCACTGAGCAGCTTTCATTGGAATGAACGGAGATCCGCCTTGATCGCTGTATCCAGGTTTTATTATACATCTATGGTCGTGTGTACAGTAAATTTCAAGCTAGAGCCAGCAGCCGGTTAGCTTAGCTTATGACAAATGACTGGAAACAACTAGCCTGGCTCTGACCAAAAGCCTACCAGCACCTCTAAAACTCACTAATTAATGTGTTGCATCTTGTTTGTTTAATTAATACAAATAAAACAAATGTAAAAATGACAACCGTTTTACGGGGGGTGATGTGTCATATTATTTTTTGGTTGGGACCAATACCTTCCTGCAGTCTTTGCTGGTTGCCTGGCAACTGTTCCTAGTCAAGAAATAGTCCATTGTACAACCCCCCGAAATGGCAAATTGTAATTATTTACACGTTGGTTTTACAGATTAAACAAACAAGATATAACATGTCTGGCCGATCTGCTCTCACAAATGGGATTTTCTGCCTGTGTTGTGATAGTTTCCTGAAAAGGAGCAGTGGTTACGACACACCGCCTTTCTGAAAAGTTCAGAGATTTTCAACTTGAAGCGCTCGGAGCGGCCGCACAAAAAAAGCGGAACGCTCTGAAAAAAAGATGCTGGGTCCAGCGCCTTTTCACTCGCCACTCGCATGCGGTTGCATACACACACTCTGATCAATTGAAAAAAGATGCTGGCGCTCAGAAAAAAACGCTATATGGACACAGGCCCTTATAGATGTTCTGGTATAGGTGGATTTTGGCATTTCTTTGTACAGAGCCAGGATAGCTGCTTCCTCCTGTTCCACTCTTTATGCTAAGCTAAGCTAACTGGCTGCTAGCTACATATCAATCTTCTTATCTAACTCTTGGCAAGAAAGCATTTCCCAAAATGTTGACCTATTCCTTTAAGCATCCTAATTTATGGAACACTTATGGTGACCAAGGAGGGTGATAATTAGAGGTCAACTTGGGACCATTTTGGGTCGGACAGTGAACTACCTGACCATCAAATGGTCAGTGGGCGTGTCTACAATGGCAGGAAATGCCAATTAGATTACAGGGTACAGCTGATTGACAGCAGATGTGCTTAACAAGGAGAGGGCTGTTAGGGGACCTGGAAATGAAAAAGTGGCTGGGGAGAAAGATGGATGACCCCAGGTTCACTCACTCACTCACACACACACACGCACACACGTACACACACAGACTGTACATACAGTCATACAACATGTAAAAACTAGATTCCCGAGAGAGGAATTTAGTGATGCTCAAACTTTTTTTTTTTTTTTTTTTACAAACTATCTCTTCTTTATTTCTCTTCTTGCCCTGCAGCTGTGTGTAGTTACAGTGTGACCCCAATAAAGTCCCCTCCTCTGCCTCCTGCCCTAATAAAAGGGGTAAATAACTACCCCTCCCTCACTGTTTATTACCCCCTGGGGTAGTAAAAGGCAGCTGTCTGGCCTCCTTCAAAACGCCTGGCCTGCACCGGACCCCTGTAAAAAAAAACACACATGTACACACACACACACACACATTCACATACCAAACTAAAAACACACATTCTGGGAACTCTTCACACATACCATCAAACACTCACACTGTACACGCAGCTCATAAAACACTGTCATAGCTCACCCAAAAGGTGCACAGACAAACTGCCTGGTGCACAAAAACCTGTGAAAACTCCTCAAAGACGTTTCCATGATATCACACAGATCAGATTGTTGACTTTGCGGAAAACGTAACAAGGAACAGAAGACAGTTTGTCAACTTCTTACACTGAGTGGAGGGGGCGGATTCAAACGTCTGGACGCAGACACAAAAGTCCCTTTCTCACATGCACTGCAGCCGTGAACTTATCTACACGTTACCTGGAAGGAGGTGTATGTGTGAAAGCAAACGTCCAAATCAGTTGGACCGGACAATAAACAGACTTTACCCCGCCAGCTCCCTGATACAAAGTCTGTGTAATGATTGAGCCCGTGTGTGTGAATAGAGCCGGTCATTGTTCAATTCACAGCGAGCATGTGGGGGCGTGTTGATGACGTTTCTATCATGCGGCTGGCACGAGACCGGAATAAAACAAACATCCGACAGTGAAGAAGAACTTACATGAAGATGCAGACAGAAACGTCTAACTGGAGAGATGACGAGATTCAAAAAGTTCTGATGCGGACGATCTCCTGTTGTTAGGCCTGTCACAATAATTACGTTATCGACTTATCGAGGTCAGCAAAAATGATCGGTCATGTCCATATATTGTACAATATCACCTGTTGTGTTTACATGCGTGTTTGTTAACATAAG
>JAOVVB010200290.1:0-10894 GCA_028570985.1 Heterobranchus longifilis
ACACACACACACACACACACACACCCACACACACCCCCACACACACACACACACACACACACACACACACACACACACACACACACACACACACACAGGTGCTAACACATTTATGTGCATATGCCTCTATGATAAAACCACATACAGACACATTCACAGCCTCCTTTTGTGTACAGGTAAACTAACACACACCCACAAAGATGCTCTGACACACACATAGGCTGTATAAAAAATAAAGCCAATGCGGAAGTGGCTTGAAGCTACATTCTTTATAATGGCCAGCAGGAGGGGACTCCACTGGTTGCAAAAAGAAGTCCGGTGGTATAGAAGTCGATGAGAAAATGACCCTACTCCGGCGAGAGCCCCCAGTGCGTGCCCATTGCGTTCGGTGCATCGCGACCTCGGAGGGAAGCCAACAGCACCTTTCCACACACAGAGCCCACAGCAAGATGACACAGAGCTGGTCCAAAATCAGTGAAGTTGTCTCTTTCAGTAAAGTTTGGATATTAAACACAGCACATATTTTTCGAACATTGCAACTTACCAATATCCTTGATTCAGTGGGAGCACTGGGCTTGTTTCCACACAACACACATACAGGGGGGCTCGGAGCATCCAAGTCACCGGTCACAATAAATCCATATTTTGGGTAGAACTCTTCATATTTCCTATTGAAGGAAGCTTCCATTCTTTTTGCACTCTCGGCCTCTGCTCTCAACTAAGCTGTAGGGCTGTCCCCTCTTAGTCGATTAATCGACTAATCGATAAATCGATAAATACACAAACCCAAACTGTCCAACAAACTGTGCAGATTTGGAACCATAGCAGAAACCCGTTTCACACATACACACACAAACTGTACTCTCTCGAAATCCTTACACATCAAGAAAAACATACTAACAGCACACACAGACATTTGCTCTCTCAGGCAGATTCACGGCTACCTGAACCCGGCATCTGATTTCACATGGCCATCCGTCTCATCGATCAGAGCTTATAACATCTGAGATGGACAGCTGCTGTTGAGAGCCAAAGGTCCCCACTATTACAGCGCAATCTCATCCATTTACTTGCAGATCAATGGGACAGTTACTGAAATAGCCCTTGGAGCAGTGTGTCATCCAGCCCAGACGCTTTAACTGCTTCGATTGCGCACTAACTCCTCTCTCACTCACCTGAGCTTGTGTCTGTCTTCTCAGGGCCGTCCTCTTCTCGCCTCGGCTGTTTGTTTGGGAGATGGACACGACCCGGACCAGTAAGTCATATTAAACTTTGATGTCAATGCCGGGAGGGGGTTTTGTTGACTTGTGTTCTTTACAGCGTCGCTCTGATTAACAGGTCGCACGGAAACAAAAGTCACTTTATGAATAAGTAATGGTCTGTCTGGACACAGCCAAGTTCCCTTTTAATTAAGTCATATTTAGAAAAAAAAACATGAGAAGAGGGGAGAAAAAATAGACTCCCCTCCTCATTTGGACATGAAAGTGAGATATGATTGCAGCGCGGTAGGGGATTAACGACTCGTCATTAAAGACGATGATGATTCTCGCAGAGGCTCCATCTCAAAGTCACCACACTTGGGAACTCAAACTGAAAGAAATGCATGCAATGGGTTCAAAGGAGCCTTGGACAACATTGTTTTTCTATAGGCCTTTTCTCACGCCTGTGCACATGCATACAAACACACACATACACATGCATATGCACACCCCGGCATTCTTTTCACGATGGACTGACCACTGAAAGCCCTCCAAAGAGAAGGAATAAAATAAAGCCGTCAGTGGATGAAGATTAAAAGGAGTGCTACACAGTAAAAAATCTGATTTATGAAGCTCAGGCTGGGTTTCTACGGGGGGTTTTGGTGCCATGGTAACCCAGTGAACGGTGAGGTCATAAGGGGCAGTTGAATAAGGAGCCGTAGAATGGGGAGAAAATAAAAGAGACTTTTAACCTCTCACATCTTTTCATCAAGCTCCGGGCCAACACATAAAGGTAGAGTTTCAATAGAGAGGTCAGAGTCCTCTTCATAAATTTACGAAAGCCTTTCTCATTGTCTCCATTCAGGCCAGAACAGACCTATTTGTGTCCTGAATGAGACAAGTATTTAAAGGCAACAAGTTCATGATTTTAACTTAGGCTCTTTTTATACTCCTGTGCTATTTCTCTCTGGTCGTGGCCGTGACTTTTGTCACCCGATCATGCCAGAACGCTGAACTGCCAAGTCTGTACACTCCGAGATCAGATCTTGCTCACAATAGGATCCAATCAGCCAGACCATATAGTGAAGTGGCCTGGCTCGCATGGAGTTTGGATCTCAGTGAGGTGTGGAAAGCATGTGGGCACAATCTGGGCAATTTATGAAATGTTCCTCTCCCAAGCAAGAGCAAAGTGAACCAGGGCTGGAGCATAACAGAGACCCACTGTCTCCGCTGCTTTCTCCTATGCCACCATTACAAAATAAACAAAATAGAAAAGAAGAAGGCTCTCTATTGCACCGAGTGCTTGATAGACAGTAGTTACAAGTACTGGAGACAATCCACTGGCGTTCTAGTCGGCCCGTGTATCCACTGTGTCTTTGGAGCAACTCACACGCAATTCCCTGCTCTGCTATTGTGCCAGATGTATTTTTGCCGGAGAGTAGCTCGAGTCTCTGAAGTATGCAATTGACTTTTAAATGTATATTAAGATCTGTATTTACATTTTGGATGATGACGTTTGCATAGACGGTGGCTCTGAGTGGTCAAACAACTCTACTTTCCTTTGGACGGATGCAAAAAAAAAAGTTTCTGAGTCGGTGTCTAAACCTTACTGACACATGCGTTGTTCCCTTTCCATTCCCTCCACCTCTCTCTGCTTCTTCCTCTCGCCCATCTTTCCACTGTCCTTTATTGTCAGTACCCCACTGTGCAGCCAGTCATTCAGCCAGGCAGCCTGTGTGGCAGTTCAGAGACCCACCGTGGTCAGTGCTGCCTCAGTGTGTTGTTGTGTTTTGTCTGTGGGAGCTGTCCTGTGCCATGCTGCTGTGTCCGGGGCCAAGGCCCTTTCCTATTGTCTGTTGCCATATGGAAGCCAGCACCAACATGGAGATAAGCCTGTCCTCATGCTGTTCCCTGACCTTCTCAGGCACCCAGCTGGCACTAAATGAAGAAATAATTATTATCCCAATTACCCAGGCCAACTTTGCCCCCTCTTTGTGTGCTGGGGGTGAATGGGGGGAGAGGGGGTCTTCTGAAGTGCTGGGGGAGATGCTGTGGAGGGAGGCCCCACACAAAAGGGGAGCCACTAAGAGGTTGGTCTCATGCTGCCTCATACACTGTATATTAACTTCTCTGCCTCTGTAGAGCTGATACAGGGTCTATAAATCTTGTTGATGATTCAATATTGTGCTACTGACAAGTATATGGGCCCTAACCTTTGTTTGAACCTAGTTGTTAAGCAAATGCTATTCAAACATGTCTTGTTAAAAGATGCAATGCAAACCATAGCTGCATCAGGTTGGGGTAATGGTAATGCATGGTGGATGCCCCTAGAATAATTCCAGAATTTAATCATAATACATTTTAATTTGGATAGATTTTAAAAACAACTCCTGAAGTGATTAATAAAATTTGCATTTGGATGATGCAATTAAAATAAAATAAAACATAGTAAATGTTCCATTTAGTCATACTACATTCTCATTATTCAGTCTTAAACGATGATTACGCTGATTTTTAAACAAAGTGCTGAAATAGTTTTTGAAGGGCTTTGGCATTTTATTTTGTTCCATTGTGTACAGCAGCAGTATGGAGCCCTCAAACAGTAAAAGGCAAGTTTTAGCAGTCATAGCAAATAAGTGAATAATGCTTCAGGAGTAATTTGAGTTTCTTTGGACATTTTGATACTTGGGAACAGCCACCACTCCAACAGCAGGGAATTAATTGAAGATTTTGGATTAAACAAATTACTTTCTATTGTTCAGTTAGCAGCAAAAAAAAACCTCCACTCAAAACAAAAATTTTTTTTTGTGATCCATCAAATTATACACTCTCCCTCTAACTGCAACACTGCATTAAATGCATGGAAATATTATCATAGTAGCATAGATTGCACCTTGATTTTGTACATGAAGTTAAGGGAGAGGGTACAGACTTTGAACACATAAACACATACTGATAATTGCCATTTCTTCAGTGCACAAGACATACAGGGTATTTCCACTAGATCCGGCGACAAAGGGTTGGAATAACGGAAAGTTTATGAGCTGGCCGCCATGTTGTTTCCTGTTTAAAACAGGGAGCGAAGAACCAAGGACTGCCCAACTAGCAACACGTTTATCCAATCAGGTGCATCCTACTTTATTAAGTGGGTATGCCCATTAAGCGGCCAGTTGAGTTGAGCAGCATGTCCTCACCAAATCTAGTGGAAGCTTGCTGTTAGTGGGCATTCTGATCAAAAACAGCCCTGCATTTAAAAAAAAGCAAGAAGCTGCATTAGCCAGGGTGTGTTGCTTCAGGTACTCGAAATATGGTCCAGGGAATCCAGTTTGAGTTACAGAGTTTGAAGGCTTATCAGATGCCATAACACTGCACAGTGATTAATAAAACTATGAGACAGGCTGTTATTTCTGTCAAGTTATCATGTTGGCAAACATTTTATCTTTTGTCTTTTGTCACAATGAGCGCACATTTAGGTAGGAATACAGCGTTACTGTTACAAAGTCATCTACTGGGATTGAGTGCTTGGCTGTTTTGGATTGGTCAGCACTTTGCTGGATGACACTGCACTTTTCCGGAGCCCTCTGCATTGACATAACGGACTCATTAAAATAAATATGAGGGCTGCCCAGGTCTAAAGTAAGCTTATTTCCACCTTCTCTACGTGTTTCTCTTTTAGTTGCACACCATCTGGTTGGACCAGGTGTGATGTTTGGTGAGAGGAGGACAAGTTGTCAATGTTTTCTTTTTTTTTTGAATGAGACATCCTGATAGCACACTGAGTTCCATAAATAAACATTGTTCAAAGGGAAGTCCTGCAACAGAGATACAGGTTTAATAAAGTTGGCACCAGCCTTTAAAACCTGCCATTTCACCTCCTCACCTTCCTCTAATCAGTTCCTGGTGCACAGTGGAGCTGAGGACACCAGGGTCTGAACAGGAATGCTCAACAGATGTTCCAGCTTTCCAACTGCTGGAGCATCTGTGTCATAAATGCTGTCGGACACGGATGAAAGATGGATGGATGGACAAGACAAGTGCAGAGCTTCAAAGCCCAGGCAGGAAGAGGGGAAACATTGGCGGATTTAGCTTTCTCACAATGGATGCGTTCACTGGATGTGGAAAAAGCTCTGTGAGAAAGATGTCTTTGCTCTGAACACCCTCTCCCCCACCCCGGTGGAATCAGCTCCAAGAGCCCGAAGCAGAGGTGGGAGGGAGAGACACAAGAGCCAAGAGAAAGTGAGAAAGATAAGGAGCCCTCAGTGGCAAAGCAATGTATAGCATGCAGTGTGTGAAGACTCGAGGGTTGAGCCATCATCTGTGCTGAATACAGCATCAAAATGGAAACCTGTGTAGGTGAACCACTCCTCAAGAGGCTACAATAAGATAATATCCTGTAATATTTGCCCACAATAACATAAAGGCCAACTCCATCTGTGTTTTTTTCCCGGGTTTTGGAAACGCCCCAGCCTTAACAAGCAGTGATGTAGGTTACTCATAGAGGTTACCACAGTAAGTTAATCAATAAGGTTATGAAGAATATGAAAGTTTGGAGCTCAGTAATGTAAGCTAAGCAATGTACTGCTGTGGACGCCATGTTAGTTCGAATCGAAAAGTCACACAATAACACAACCGATCGGTGTACATATCACTCTCTTGAAAGTCACCAAACTCCATTGAGAAATTTTACAACTCCAGAAAATGGGAGTTGCTGATCTTCTACTTCTCAGTTTAGTTAGTTAGTTTGTGTTATTGTGTGACTTTTCAGAAACCAAAGACTGTATACAGTCTGTAATCTGAACTAATGTAGCATTACATTGCATTTCGACCAAAATGTGAATGTTTGGATTTGAATACACAAGGAACACTACTGGGAAGCTAAAGAATGATATAAAAACCTAATAATAATAATAATAATAATAATAATAATAATAATAATAATGGAGTTAAATACACTGAATGTATAGCTTTCTTGCAAACTTGCCACCATAAACATCTGAAGCAGCCACATTAATTCCCAGACAGTATACAATCAGTAGAAGATCGTCTGCGAAACATACAACAAAAACACATCATTAGTGCCAAAACTGTCTGCATCATCAGCTCATCTTATCTTTGCACTTTTTTTTTTATTGCTTTCTCTCCCTTGCGGTGAAACGCTACGGCTGCTGGGGATGTTGCTGATTCCTCCCCGAAGATTTTTATCCTCACTGAATGTCATGGGAGCTTTGGGCGCTCAAATCACTTTGGAAAGCTGTATTTTATTGTGTCGTTTTGCTTCAGGGCTCAAGCTCCAAAGAATGAAGGGGGAGGAGGAGAGAGAAAATATAATATCCATGCCAGGAGAAATGATCTCACTTATCTTCTCGGGATCTTGGTAACGTTTCCACTAGATAGATAAATAATGAGGTAAATGCCACCATTGGAGAAAAAGTGAGGCAGGATTATTACACAGCTCCGTAGACCAATGAACATATCATGTCTTTATCGACTTTGGCCTGTCAGAGCTTGTCCTCTATTTGATACATAACAAAGTAGACCCACATACTATACTCCACAGCCTGAGGTGTTTTATAGATGGTTGAGCAATTTTGGTGCTGAAACTGGATCAAATTGTCGTCTTTCACATTGCAAAAAATCACTTTCTAGACTTGTAGCATAAGAGGGAGTGACCTGAAAGAAAGGAAAACAACGCACACCTCGGCAGAGTAATGAAAGCAATGGAGGGTGGATTTGAAGAGATTAGCCTGCCAGCACTTACATTTAAATGCCTCTATCTGGTCTTGCTTCACTCCATCACATAGAAAATGTTAAGAAGCGAAGAAGGGAACAGCAGGATTGATTAGAGTGGGGTTGGGGGATTAGGTCTGAGCGAAGGCACTTTGAGTTATTTAAATCTGCCCCCTTTGTCAAGGTACAAAGCCACCGCCGGGAAGGTGCATCATGAGTTATTCGAATGAAATGAATAAAAAGTGAGAAATAAAAAAGAAGAAGATAAGTGAACTGCCCTCCCCCTGCTACTCGGCAGAGTTCATTAGCTCAATGCTGCTCAAGTGACGGCTTCAGAACAAGAAATGCTGGATTGGATCGTCCTGTGTTGGCAGGTATGTGAGGCTAAAGCAGAGGCTCCATCCAAGCGGGAAAGCTGACAGAGTCCACTTTTAATTAGGGGCACCTCTGTGAGAGGTCACTCCTTAATGAAGAGGTGGCAAGGTGGAGAGGATTTGTGATAACTGTGATCTAATGTCACCTTGATAGAAAATAAGAAAGGAAGTCATCTGCATACCATAAACACATGGCCCTCATGCAGGAAGTGATATACGAACAAATTTCGTTAGTACCCATTAATTTCTGGGATTCACCAATGTTTTCTTTTTTTTGCCATGAGAAAAAAAAAACATCTAATTTTCACAGTCCAATGCGAGGAAACATACAATTTAACATAAAAAACATGAATATCATATAGTTATCAAACTTAGATTATTATATATTATAGGCTATTATATTTATATATTGGATTTAGAACATTTTATTCTAGCTTGATTCATTATTTTTGATCAACAATTGAATGTTGGTCATTTTCATTAAAAACAGAACATTTCAGGCAAAAAGCTGAGAAAGTTTTATTTTTTTTACACAGTCATTTCTATCATTTTTGCCCACATCTTATTTGCCTAAATATAAAAAGTTATCTGTCTACCTCAGGTAGGTCCTCTAACATTATATGGATGAAAAATGCCAGAAAAAAAATAAATTTTGGAGCTCTAGTCACCCAGCCCGACATTCGCTCAGATCCGCCCCTTGTTCATGTAAACATCAGCCCCTCCAGCCTCCCCTCCAGCCCAGGGAAGGGGGCCCATATCCTTGTAAACTTCATTCACACTCCCCTCCACCCGGGAGACACTCTGGCAAAGACCCCAAGACGACCTGCGTTTCTTTCCAATTTTGGCTTTTGCACAGCTGTTTTCCTCACGTCTCTCTACTTCCAGTTTACTGCTGATTTTCTTCTTCGCTTGTTTTTGAAGCCAGAAATGCTTCACAGAAAATTAAGAGACAATTTAAGAGAAAATTAAGAGAATGTGGCTGCATGAGGCCCAATGTTCAGATTTTAAAGAAAGAACTACAATGAAAGCCACTTTGTCAATCACTTTTCACACTGAACATTAAGAGTCGTAAAAGTCTCGGCCTCATGTACTCCCACCCTTAGAGACTGTACACTGGGGCTTTCTTATGTCTCTTGCCAAGACTGTGATCTTTTCACTCTGTGTGTGTGCGTGCGTGCGTGTGTGCGTGCGTGCATGCGTGCACCAATGAAAGACAGACTAGCATTGCCGCGGGTGATGATGGGAACACTGACCTTCTCTTTGCCATTACATCCTCCACAAAAGATGAAAATGGCTCCTGTGTTTCTGATAGCCACACTGTGTCATCAGTATATCGAGAATGGATGGAGAGATTGTGTAAGTGTGTGTGAAGGGAGAAATATGAGGGAGACAAAGGAGATGACTTGGCGTCTCAGCAGGGGGACGGAGCCATCAAAGTGAATCCCAAAACCACTCATCTCCTTGCGCTGTCGAGACACCACGCTCACACTGGCTAAAGCTCGGCAATGTGTGTGTGGATATATGTGTGTGTGTGCTTGTTCATTCTAAAATCCATTGCACAAAAATACTTCTCAGCGTGTCTGACCTCCATCTGTCGGGTGCTGCGGGTGCCATATTTGTTTTGGATTCATCTGCTAAGAATCAAAGACTGTAATCCTGTTGAAATGGGCAGCATCACAGGCCGTCTTACAAGAGGAAATGTGTAAGTGTGTTTTTTTTTGTCTGTGTGTGAGAGGGTTTGTGGGTGTCTGACACAGGAAGAACATCCAGAACCTGACTTGACTCCCTGTCAGCTGGCTGCTCCACTTTCTGTCTGCTAACACACAAACTGAAACACACACGCACGCATGCACACACGCACACACGCACACATTCTTTGTATCTTGTCCCCAGTAGCCCCTCACTTACACCAGCACACAGTGCCCCAGTCTATCTACAGTACATAAAGACTCTCTGCTCTGAGTGTATGTGCAGGGTGTGCATGTCAGTGTGTGCTTCTGCCTTTAGGGGATATGTGTGCGTGTAGTTGAGCTGGAGTTCATATCGCTCTTTTGTTGCCATCACATCTTCCTGATTGTGTCTGCTGGATTGTACCCCGGAGAGACTGAAGTCAGTCAATGCTCAAAACAGCCACACTTGCCAACAGCACTTCTCGGCCTTACCATAAAAGCCTCCAACATCGATTGTTGAACAGTTAAGAGTGTTTGTATTAGAGATGTACCAGAATTAATAACACACAAGACTCGAAAATAAAAGAAAATAAAAGTCAAAGTTGTTATTTTTAAACTCTGTTCATTACTCAACACATCCTACGTCACAATGTAACTGCATCCAGTATTTGTTGTTGTGTTTAGTGTGTGATATTGTGTGTGTATTTATAACATGGCAGTAGGAATTTTAATGCAATCCCAGTGTTTTTTTTACTAACCATATCAAGTTGTTTCACGTTAATGACGTATCATGCAACCAGCACATGTATTTAAAATGGAACACGGAAGGAGGGATTTTAATGCAATCATAGTTGTGTTGTTGCCTAAATCTAATGGAAGTGTTTTTGTCGCAGAACACGCATGTGTTTAAAATGGGCGAAAAACACAGTGGAAAGCAAGTATGATATCATATGAACTGTTGTGCATACATTTTCATATATTTATACGACCCGTTCATGAGAATGCATTGGGTGGATAAGTGTTCCTTTGTAGTGTGCCATTGTACTGTCGCACACATCTGACTCCATGCTCGGGAAGCCTGACAAGGACCCGATAGACTAGTAGGTCTAATGTTTTCATATTGTTTGCCTTGTCTTTTTTTAGACTTAGACTTAGGGAACTGTAATGACCCCAAAGGGGCAATTTGTGGTACAACACAGTAAACAATAAACATAATGTAGACATTTAAAACACAGAACAGAGTGATGAAAGTGAATGTCCACGATCATGATCTATCAATAAATAAGACGCATTTTGTATTGCAATAGATCCAATATTAGCTGTACCTATGATGGAGGCATTTTCATCATGTAAATTTCCATCAGATATTTTACAGTATTTATCAATCAAATAATTGAACAAGGTATCCAACTACTGTTTTTACCTTACCAAGGGTCATGCTGCCTCAAAGAGCAGCTGACCCATAAATAATGTCTGTAATTCATTGAAAAGTGTTAGTGTCCACGGCTGCTATAAATGCTGTTTACAAGGTGTTTCTACCGAGACAATATTGTTGTTGCATGAAAATAAAGTTTCAGGTGGGCGCCAGAGGGGTGTGGTCAAATCAAATGAGCGATGAATTGTTTTCATGGCCAACACTTTTGACCTCCTTATTGGGTGTCAAGGGTAGAGTATCAGTTTGAGTGACTTTTCACACTTCTGTGTGACAGCGATGGCAGCAGCGCAGGACGGATGAGCTGAAACTCGAAGGGCACGGGCAGGTGGAATGCTCCAAGTCTGATTCAAAGTGATCCGGCTTTTCTGTCTGCCAAAATGTCAAATGAAAAGCCCCAGTACACACGCACACACACACACCCCCACACACACACACACACACACACACACACACATCGTCTGAGCGCACGCACGCACGCACACATCATCT
>JAOVVB010200299.1:0-10894 GCA_028570985.1 Heterobranchus longifilis
AAATCAGTATATTTGATAAATTAACTTCCAGTTGCTACGTTAAGTTAAAAATAACAAGGACAAGAACCCCGGTCTCCTGGGTGAAAGTCCTGTGTTTGTTTGGCCCTTCCATCAGCTCTCCCACCCGCCCTAAACGTGTTTCTCGCTCTAAATACTCTGTTACATCACTTTCTGCATTCTGAATCTTTACGAACACTAAAGGGGCACCGCCTAACAAGAAATTGTCAATATCGGTCGTAATTAATCCAACCGCTAGGGGCACTATTTCAGCAAACGCTCATATGGGTCATATTACAGAGTAGCAACAAACAACACCTGCTGTTGGTTTGCTCTGGAGGCCAGTCTGATCAAAACAGTTTTTCAACTGTTTTTAATCTGCCCTTGGTTATATACAGCAGCCAGATAATTTCCTTCCTGTTAACTACAAAGTTCAACCATGGATGTAAAAAGAACTGGATTCAGCGTTGGAGGCCTGGCTCATGAAGCAAAGAAATTTCAACTTCTGGGGGTAAATTACCCGGATATTCTGCATCTGTGGCACCCATAGAGCAAGTGCACTAACGTTTCCTTTAACCCCGCCTCCCAACCGATTGGTCTCGGGCTGGCTCACATGAACGAGAGTTTGCAAATAACTCTAGATTCAGCTATTAGTGAATTTTACAACTCTTAGGACATAATGATTTAAATAAGAGCTATTTAAGTGTTTGTGGAAGTTGATGTACCTAAAAAAAAAATCTACTGACTTACAGACGTCTCTTTTACAATGAATATCTATGGGACAAAATCTTTTTGGGCCCAATGGTATCACGTGATGGACCCCGGAAGTTGTAATTACACGGTTTGGCCATTATGTCAAATTTGCTTCAAAGCCCAGCGCCGTTCTTGGGGGCTTGAGTTCGACTGCATTGTTGCGTTCATGCTTGGTTGAAAACTATGGTAACGTTGGTCTGATTACCTCTGTCACACTTGTAAACTCAAAGGTGATACATAAATGGTGATGTAGTATATTACTGCCTTTTTCACTGCAGAGGACTCCCATTGTGTCTCGACTTTGGTGCATTTTACACCATACAGTAATGAGCTTTCATTAGTTTGCAGTGTCGTCTCCCCTTTACTGCCATGAACTTTTCAGGATTGACTTCATTGTTGCAGAAATAGCAGAGCGGGTGTCATGGTTACTTTCACCATTTAATGCAGGACTATCATGAACCCAAACCACTGTTACTGTCACCCTGGGATCTTGTACATCCCAAATTAAGTAGAAGGTAGTTTACTCTGATAGGATTTATGACAGAAGGTCAGAAATAATTACAACATATAGTAATTTAAAGATAGCTTGTGGCTGTTTCGCCTGAAACTTCTCTCTCTGCGTCACTGGCTAATCTTGGCCTTTCTTTACCTCACTCGTTCTCGGCACATGGACCAATAACACGGTGACAGAACACTGTGCAGTATATTAACTGACAGAAGTTATGTTTGTCACACCCTCACCCTCCATGTCTCTCTGAGAAGGGAGTTCAAGCGAAGTTCATGTTTCTTGGAGAGTTTTGGACCGAGCTGACGAAAATGAGCAAAGCAGAGGAGAGCGCGGCAGAGCAGAGGTTAGTCAATTACAAGGCTCAACTCTAGTAACAAACTTCTAACAAGCAAATTCTTGGCTCTCTGCGTGTGTGTTTGTGCGAGCGCAGGACACAGAGAGAGGGGAGAAAAAAGAGAGTGCAGGGTGCACGAGGCTGTCAATAAGCAGAGGTGTTTGTATGTTTTTGCATGCAGGGACACATGTTTTGTGATTTCGTGTGAAATGTGGAGAGCAGGCAGGGCAGGACAAACAGACAGCTGTGCAATTACACCAGAGGGAACTGAGACAAATGACAGGGCTGCCAGTTAGACAATCAGTTTTCCAGATCGATGGCATCTGTGATTGAAGCGTTTGAAAAAGAGAAAGTTAAAAACAAAAAGCACTCATATGAAAGCATTTTTGCTCTCCTTTCCCCAAACTATACTTCATTTTTCTTTTTCCATCGAAGTCTTTTTGCCCAGGACGCTTTGACTGATGCAATAATATCTTACATCACACCGTGTCATTTTCAAATTAGCAGGTAAATGAACAGGGCTCTGGATTTCTTCACTATGATTGACATTTAATATTCTCTCATTTACGATATAATCAACCAGTTTATCGTAATAATCTACAAACACCCTCCCACGCTATGCTGTAGATCTAATGTTTGTTGTCCCTTCCCATGCCAGTAACACATGCATGTTATTAGAGCGGTCACAGAGCTGTTTCTTACTATTGTATCTGTGTTGCAATCCCCATGCCGAGACCACAGTGTGGTTCTAATCAATTAACCCGTCACTGCGGAGAATGAAAATATCCCGGGGTTGTGAGAACTGGCTTTATTTTGGATGATCCTGACGCTTCGCAGAATGTGCAGAGAACACATGCCTGAGGGGAGGTAAAACTTTGCTGAGGATCCTTTAACAAAACAGGCGAGGGACGCTAAACTTCTGTGATATTTTTTTTTCCCTCCCCGGTGAATGGAAAAGAAAATATTTCTGGGGTTGTATTTTTTGGGAAAGGGAGCAAGTGAAAAAGTCATATTTTTAGAATCTCAATTCCAACAAGGGTACTACAGCAATTTAAAAAACAGCTCAATTTGAATAGGGCCACATTAATGCATTACTTCTGTCATTATGCTTATTTTGTTGCTTCAAACTTTGTATGGGCCATCAAAAATCTAAAAAGAAATAACACAGAAAACAATGTTTTATCAAAGTTTGCACCAAAAACAAAAACAGAAAATGTTTGATGATTTCAGTATTATGAATGATGTATTGTGTGCATTGCCACTCATGCATTCCACTATTATTTTTTTTTTTACCATTTCTGTTTTTTTTTTTTTTTTTTTTTTTTTTACATATACAGTTTGCCTATATCTCATTCAGTTATGTGAAGAAAACTAAATTAAATTGTTATTTTTAAAGTGTGAGATATTATTTAAGATAAACTTGAAAAAAGGTCATTTTGAAGACCTGAACAACAAGGTATATTCACAGCCTTCCCTTTAAACAGCCTCGTCCTGCATGAAAAAATTGTTAAAACAACCAAAGTGCTAAAAGAACAATGGCCACAGGGAGAAGAAAAATAAAGTATATATATATATATATATATATAAATACACTTATCTATGCGATATTCACAGGAAATAATCTGCTAAAAATTCATCCCAATCACTTGTTTTACACAAAATTCTTGCAGTTATTGCAATCACTATTCGGGTTAATTGCACAGTTTATCAATAAAATATGTCACTTAGGGGTTGTCACTTTACTCAATGGGATCCCTAAAGATTGGGAACCACTGGTCTAAGGTGTATGTCCTGGATTTGAGCCCAGTCCAGTATCTTTGTAGAATCACATCCCTCCTAAACACTCTCTTTCTTTAGTATACATATGTAATAAAGGCCAAAAAGGGCACTTTCACAGGGTTTTACCTACATTGTTTCAATTCTACAAGCAATCTAACACAACCAGCAGGACCCCATTACACGTGTTTTGTTTTTTAATCTGAGAAGTTGAAGAAGCTGTCTCTGTAACTGTGTTGGAAGAGCAGGGACATGGATAAGACTGCTGAATCATGCTATTCTGAAAACTTAAATACTGTGTTTAAAATGCCAATACATCTATGGATTTGTGCACACATACACACGCACGCACCCACACGCACAGTCAGTCTTATTCTTTAGCAGAATCAGAAGTGCTTGTTTTCCTTCCCGCCTCACTTACCTCTGGGTATCTCTACTTGGGGAAGATTACAATATGTTTGCATGCTATTGTCTCCAAATGTTGATGTTGATGGATTACTAGCTAAACATTTAAAAGTTTAACTGACTGAAGCCACATGAAGGACAGCTGAACTTAAAATGTTCTGCAAGTACAAGTCATGTATGCTTTATTGTCATTATCTTATTATAGTGTATTTCACTTGATTTTAATTTACTTTATTTTACTTAAGTTGATATTCTTTTTGATCATGATCATTGCCAGCAGTCCTCTCAGTGCTGTCATCCCCAGCAGCATAGAGATTTAGTTCTATAGTAAATCAACTTTCTGTTCCAAGGACGCCATCTTGTGTTCAAAACCTAAAATGAATAGAGCATCTCAGTCCACTATGTGCAATGTGCAAACTATACCTTAGCTTTTGGGGACTGTGACTCTTGAGATGTATGCTGACTAGAAAAATGTGAAATGAATAACAGCGTTTGGCGTGCAGACTGAGTGGGACTTAGAATGTTTTTTTTCTGAACTTTGAGTTAAAATGAGTTAAGTTTTTGATATTGCGCTGCCACGCTTTGATCATGATGGCAAGAATATCATGATTGCAGGTATCTTTATGCATGAATCATACATCAATAATAGCCTAATTTTAGGCATGATGATGAAGATACAGAAAATAGAAATGCATGACAAAATAGCATATTGTCAATGAAAAAATTGCCCAAAAAAATTCACAAGTCATGTTTTCAGGAGAGCTCATGTCTTACTACAGTAAAAGGAGCCACGCTCTCCTGTAGTTTGCACCCTGACTATGTGTACAAATATATGATCCTGCAAGACATAGGTAGGAAACTAGTTCTATAAACATTGCTTAGCCCTGTATTACTGTATTAGTGCTATAATCTACCTAAACAGGGTAGTATGTAGTTACAGTTATGGGGCTCTTCACTTAAAGGCCGACTCCATCTGTGTCCTTTACTGGGTTTTTCAAATGAAAACGCCCACTGCTCACCCCATAGAAAATAGCAGTGACGTACAGTAGGCTACCCATAGAGGTTACCACAGTAAGCTAATCAATAAGATTATGAATAATACTAATGTTTGGAGCTATATAATGTAGGCTAAGCTAAGCAATGTACTGGTGTGGATGCCACGTTACAACCGATCGCAGCAGCAGAAGACTCCAAGGTAAAATTACTGGAAAGGGCTGTTTGACAGCAAGGTATGGTTTTTAGGTGGTCCTTTTTTAGGTGGCTAAAATAAGTTTTGCTGCAGCCACGTTCACAGCAGTACATATCGCCATCAGATTCCATTAACAAAAAGTTAAAAGTTAAAAAGTCATTTTACTTCACAGAAAACGTGAGTTGCTGATCTTCTCAGTTTAGTTTGTGTTATTGTGTGACTTTCAGAAGGGCTTGGGAAAAACAGCATTTTGAGGCTAAAATATAGGCTACGTATTTCAACTAAAATGTGAATGTTTGGATTAGAATACATAAGGAACAAAACATAATGAAGTCAGCCTTTAAACACTTGCAGCTCACACACATGTTGCTGGGGTCAAGGATCTTAACCAATGCTGCCTCCATGTCTGTGTGTGTGTTGTGTGTGTTGTGCAGAGAGTTTATTTCAGTTTCCTCTAACGGAACAAGATGCTTTATACACTGATCACAAGTTGCCCATGCACATGTGCACACACTTTAGCAAGCTGGTTGTCTGCTTCCCATCAAGGCATTCCACGACTATTGTTGCAAACAACCATGTTTATTGTCTCTGTCTCTAAAGAGAACGAGACCTGCCCTGTCTTCACACAGGAACAGACGCCGAGCCAAAGCACCCACAATAGACAGCAGATCCCCCCCCACTCCCCTTTCTATCTCCCACCAACCTCTGGCGGCCATGTTTTCACAGCCCGAGATAACAGCGGGAAGGGGAGGAGACAGTTACAGAATTTGATGAATGATACAATCGTGAGGAAGACGTAACAGAGCGAGAGAGAGAGAGAGGTGTAGGACAGATGCAGGGAGATTTAGAGGGGTGGGGGTGAAAGAGACGAGTCGGCCTATAAAAGATACATTGCAAGGTCATCTCAATGTTTATCCACCCACGACAATGATGTGGGTCAATGAGTGTTTCTCAAGGCAGCACGTGTTGTTTCAGGATGTTGCAATGCTGACAGGTTCCTCAAGGAAAGTGCTTGTATTTTCTCATATGGTATATTTCTCAAGGAGGAGGGTTGATTTTGCCAAAATACATTTTAAAATGAAACTACTCTCGCTGAGCTTTATCTGCACAGCAATTTATCTGGCTCAACACTGTTAACAGGGAACAACCCTGTGCATAAGTCATTTGCTGCATTCACGTGCTCAATATCCTCATGAGTTGACTGCAGTTTACTAGTGTCCTATAGTCGGAATGTTTCGAGAAAAAAAAATGTTTCGAGAAAAAAGTCGGAATGTTTCGAGAAAAAAACCTCACGTTTATGAGAAAAGACGTAATTTTTCGGGAAAAAAAGTCGCAATGTTTCAAGAAAAAAGATGCAATGTTTCGAGAAAAAAAATCACAATTTTATGAGAAAAAAATCGTAATGTTTTGAGTTTTAAGCATATTTCGTTGATTATCGGGATAATATCGTGAATCACAGTTGTTTTGGCCAGGATAATTGTGACATGAAATTTTCATATCGTCCCATGCCTAAGGCCTTTCGTGTGTGTATTCAATACATGGAAATAACGGGTACAACCATATTAAGCCTACACATTAGCCTACATGTGGGCAAAGAAATTATATAAAAATAAAAAGTCCTAACTTGTTAATGGTAAGTTTACCTGTGTCCGCCATGTTACTGCCAACTCGGCAACTCCTGTAGCAAAATTTTCCTTTTTTTTGTTGTTCTGACTTGAGGGGGTGTTCATGTGAATTTTCCCAATCGGAATTTAATTTTTCTGATTCCGATACCACATACCACAGCTGAGGGACTGACAGAATGCCTTAAAATGTTTCCTTAATTAAGGAAAAAAACATTTTACTGCATTGAAAGAGATTTTACAGCCGTAAAGTTCTAGTTTCCACAGAGACCGTTTGTTTTAAAGAGTAACTGTGTGTTCAGACCAGACGTGAATAAAATAATCTACTGGCTTAATTTGCGAGTTTGGGCGCTGGAATCTTCTGTTTTGATCGCTTCATTCGCAGGAGTACTCCTGTCGCTTGCCATGGAAGTTCAGATATTTCAACTCATGCAATGAGCAAATTTGTGTGTCATCGCACCGCCAAATTCGCGTCATTCGCGCCGCCCCACCAGAACTCATGTCTAATCGCGTCTTTACATTGACTTTATATGTAATTCATTTGTGCAAATTAATTTATTCATGCCCGGTGTAGTCAGTACGAATGTTTACAAAAACAAAGATGTATATTATTTCTTTCTATATTTACATATGTATTTGACTTGTATTTGTATTTGAGTTGTCTATAAGTTAAAAATTACCAAAATAAACAAAACAAAACTAATTTGAATGTGGGTCCCGTCATAAATTGACTGTCTGTCAAATCAGAATCAAGTGTAAAAGTGTAAAATCAATTAGGTACTCATCATTCAGCGTTCTCCCAGTCGCAGAAAACTCTTGTCAGGATGCGTTTATTTTCTCGCCATAAACTCGGACATGTTGCAGTTGAGATAGAGTCAGACGCACCTTCCTTTTTTTTTCCTTTGCTGAGGTCTTTTGTGCAACGGTTTAACTACAGTTTTAGGAATTCCTCAAGTTTAATACCAAGATAAAGAGAAAACCTTAAATACTTAAGTGAACATTTTAGGGAAACCTTAAGGAAAATCTTAACTTAAGGTGTTTTGCGCAACTGGGCACTGATGGTGTTTTGTTGTACGGTAAATTACATTTAAGGGTCCTGAGGCAAGCTGTGCCTAAAAGGCGGAGATGCAATGTGCACAAAATGGTCTATTAAATCTCTTAGCACTAGCAGCCTAGTTGGGTGGCCTGTGGAACGTAGGCAGCAGCTGAGCCATCACCTCCAGGGCCTGCATTAACTCATAAAGATCACTGTCTCGTCCAAACACAACTGAGCCAAAGTGGAGGTCATGCGTGTTCATGCGGATGTGTGCAAATGTGTGCTTTCTCTATCTTGAAAGCATGATAAATGATACTTTTAGTGCATATTTCATCTGTAAGAGAAGTAAGATTGCTTCATTTCACGGTCTGTATTAAACGTGCGTGTGTGTGTGTGTGTGTGTGTGTGTGTGTCTCTCCCACTCCTATAATTACAGTCATTTGGTATCAGATGAAACCCCACACGGAGTTGATCTCGAGATGTGCCCTTTGTGTAAGCAACATCTCACTGCTAGATTGATGGAGAATTGGAGGAGTTCACACAAATGGAGGAGCATTATAGTGTCAGGTTACCTCTAAGTTCTCTCTCCGTGTCTCGTTCTCCCTCTTTATCTGTCTCTCAGTCTGTCCCTCCTTTCCCTTTTCCTCTATTCATTAATAATTTCAACTCCCTTGTCGCTCATTTCCCTACACTGGCCCACTCGTTTCTCATTTTTATATATAATCTCATCAACCTAGGGCTGGGCGATATGACAATATATATATCGTTAAAACTATATAGAAATGTCTATTGTATATATTTTTGGATGATTTGGACGCTTTTACGTTCTGATCCTTGCACATGGAGGCGAAGCTGGAGCGAACCACAGAGCTGTTTTTCTAATAATAGGTTTTTTACAAAAACTGGTTTTACCATGTGGTTATTTCATATAGACTATTAATTTATTAAAATACCAGAAAACATGCTATATCATGATATAGATCGTTATTGAGATATGAAATGACCTATATCGGGATAGAAGATTTTGCATATATCGCCCAGCTCGACATCAACCCAATCGCCAGAATAAATGTTGGCATGGTACATTTCTGCAAACCATGGATATGTTACATTTGTACGTTTCATATGTAGCGGATATCAAAGTGAGCTCATGGTAAAGTGTATAAATAGCACTTTTTTCCCCAAAAACACCCGGTTTTGTTCTCTGCTGCCGTCTCGATCTATACGCCATGCACAGTCCCCTCCTCCTCCTGATGAGAAAACTCAGAAGCTCATATACGTGAGATCTGAACTACGTCACATTTTATTCTGGCGACTGGGCTGAATCTCATCCGTCCTCTCCATGTTCTAGCTTTCTCTTTACCCTAACGCCCCCCCACCCCCACCCCCCCGGGAACACAGGAAATGCATGGTAAATAAAAGCAGCAGACCACCTACTCCACTGTAGGAGATAAGAAATAGGAGGACTCTGATCTACGGAAACGACTGTCTGCAGCATGACACTATAGATCCATTTACAGTGGCAACCCTTCATTAATGCTTTGTGTGAGGTTTGGCATTTGTGTGTGTGTGTGTGTGTGTGTGTGTGTGTGTGTGTGTGTGTGTGTGTGTGTGTGTGCTCTCAGTGTGGGGGGAGACCAAACTCATCTCTAAGTAGGGACGATGTTGCATTCCTCAGGCACTGTTTCTCTCTCAGAGGGACACATGGAAAAATACACCCATTCTAACCTGGCCGCGCACTCCCACGGACACACACATATGGATACACGCACACACAGCGCGAATAAACATGCACGTTGACAAGTGCATTAACACACACACACAGACACACACACACACACACACACACTGGCTGACAAAGACAGACACATGCAGCCACATGCACACAGATGTCGACAGGCAACCATATTTATACCACTGCTCTAATAAATCTATCTGCTCACTTGTCTATTTTCTCTGGCGTTGCCCATGCAGCACTGAATGCCTGCACAGCACAGAGGAGAGGAAAAGGGAAGAGGAAAAGAAAGGAGGAGAGGAGGAAAGAAGAGAGGAGAAAATAGGAGAGGAGAGGAGAGGAGAGGAGAGGAGAGGAGAGGAGAGGAGAGGAGAGGAGAGGAGAGGAGGGGAGAGGAGAGGGCTACAGTAGGGGAGATAGAAGGAGACGAGTGCCCCATGGCACTTTCCTTTTCTTTGGCCTACCTCTCCATGTCTTCAACACAACTGCTGGCCCGACTCTGCAACACACCACCGTGCAACAAATTCCTGGAAAATATGAACCTGTGTCAACTTGTACAGCTCAAACTAATACAGGCCGACATTTCTTTTTTTTCCTCCTCGTCTTTTCATTTCTACAACATAAATACCTCAAAACAACACCTCTTTTTGCTGAGCGGCAAAAAGAATCTAATCGAGGCAGAGGTGCGGAAATGATCTAGTTTGGTGATAATCATCACTAGAGCGAAAACCTAACTCGACCCTGTGCCGGTATAAAATAAATGCCACACTCACACAATGTCTGGAAGAACTCTGGAAGGAAAAAGTGATATAAGATGTTATTAAATTAGTCTGTAAATGTTTCTATTAATTTTGGCAGGTTGAAATCCTCCTTGCGGGATATAGTATTTCAGCCCAGTCGCCAGAATAAAATGTTGGCATTGTACATTTCTGCAAACCACGGAAATGTAACATTTGTATGTTTCATATGTATGATACCAACATTTCTGAATTGACACAGTTCAAATCACATGTATGTGAGCTGAGTTATTCATCAGGAGGAGGAGGAGATGGTGGATGGCGTGAAACCCGGGTGAGACGGTTGCCAAGCAACAGACAGCCACAGACCACTGTTCGAGACCAAAAAAAACAGGTGTTTTTTAAAAAGAGTTTGAGACAATGACCATTATTTTTGTTATTTACGTTGGTTACATAACTTACATCCTTATTTTAGTCCAAACCACAATGTGTTTCCTAAACTTGCCACCTAGTTTTGTTGCCCAAACATAAATGTCCTCACAAAGTTTTTTAATAAACTTACCCACTTAGTTTTGTTGGGTAAACTTACACAAACAGTGCCGGGATAAAGCCTTACTTCCTGTCTGCACAGGAACTCCGCATCTGTGTTCCCATTCCCAAAGTCCCTTCACTACAGGAAGCAAACAACAGCCTCCAGGTTATCAACCTACACGCTGAAAATGAGCAGTTTTGAAGATTTGGATCGTGTAATAAGGCAGGCCTGCTCTGTTCTTTCAGTGAATGATTGTAAAGATCTACAAAG
>JAOVVB010200346.1:0-10893 GCA_028570985.1 Heterobranchus longifilis
ACACACACACACACACACACACACACACACACACACACACACACACACACACACACACACACACACACGCACACAGTATGTATCAGAATTAATCTGCTTGTTGTGTCAGAAAAATAAAAAATATAATTTTTTGTTTTTTATGTTTACGCATGACTTACATGTAAACCATATAGTGATAACATTTACTTAGGTCTCTGATGGTTTTTCTAGTCCATATGGACAAACACATTGGAATGCAAACCACTACTACTTAACATATAGTGACTCTCCATTATATGTTAAGCAGACTGGAGCTTTAATGGAGAGAATTGTTTCTGACCCAGTAGTGCGGCAGTTGTCGTAGTGTACGTGTGTGATTTGATCTGGTAATAATAAATGAGCTATAAATGAAAATCATTTGGCTGTGTTAAAAATGTGGCATATAAAAAAAATGAATGAAAATGCAGAAATTAGATTAAAACAGAAGTTAGATACTGTAGGTTTTTCGCAACAGCAGTTAGCCTGATAAAATATATCAACCAAAACGTTGGCAATAAACTATTGCTGTGGAAAGATTACTGCTAAATAGGAATAATAACATTACAGAGCAAAGTTCCGCATGACAATGAGTACCTCTTTTTTACGGGCCTCATGGGCAGCCATTCCAATCACGCACTCACGGCATCCTGCATGAACTGTATATTACTTTACAACTGTAGGTACATTTTTATTAGAACAAAATTCGTATGATGAAAAATGTAACTAAAGAACTATAGCTCACTATCTGCAAGTAAATACATAGGTAGCTGTTGGGCTTAAAAGCGATTTTTTTTTTTTAACAATTCCTCTTGAAGATGGAGTGAAAGCCTAAGCGAACGGTGGGTCTTGGGTGGGTACAATGGATGAAGCTGTACAGCACGTCTCTTTTTCTCTCTCAGATCACTGTGTGTGATAAAAACTATATCGTCTAGTAATCTTCTGTACCAAGGTCTGTGGTTTATATGTCCTCAGAAGAGCAATTGCAGTGTGAGAGGGGAATGCAGATAAGAGCTAAGACAGTCTCACTGACACAGTATACACCGACACATGCAGTGCCTGTGCAAATTACCTCGATTAAAAATGCATGAGGCTCAGAGTTCCAGGTGTAATAAAGTACAACACAATGGCAGAGCTGTCGTTCACCAGTGTCTTGGCAGCCCGGAGCTGAAAATGTGCGTGCCATACGTGTGCAAGCATATATGAGTGTGCGTGTGAGTGTGTGTGTGTGTGCATGTGTTTGAATAAGTGAATGAGTGAGTGAAAGGGAGGGAAAGAGCTTGGACTCTGCATAATCATGCACCCCGAGTCCTGTGGTTTTAGTGCAAAATATGCATGCGCTGTGGATCTGATCAGCAAGACTACCTTAATTTGTGAGAAATTAATTTTGCCACAATAAAAAACAAGCTGCTGCAAATAGAACCGCTCCTCATGTAGCAACTAAAACAAAGAAAGGCTGACATACAAGGACGCAAACAGGTTATCAAACAACTGGCAGCTTAGATGCACTTGTCAAAAGATGCTCTTGGATACAAAATTCTCTAGTTTAAAGGACATAAATGGATGTGGAAAACCATGTGTGAAGGAGCCACGTTTGTTCTTTGCGATGCAGGCGGATTGTGTTGGCAAGAAAGAGCTTTTTGATTCCTATGGTTTATGTGCAAAAGGATTGTTAAGAGACTTAAAAACATGGTGATGATGCCCTCCCACTCACATCCCACAAAAACTGCCATGTACTGGAAATCAAAGGATAATTTCTGTCTTTACTTTTGAATAATAGTGATGGTGGGCATGTGGGGAGACAATGGCTAAAACCAATTAAGAGTTGTTGCATTTTATTTGACTGCTGAAAAACGGGACTGAAAGAAAAAGAAAGATAAAACAAGATATTGTGCAGCCAATTAGAGGTTTAGTAAAGGAGAGAGAAATCTAATTATATTGTTTATACTGGAGACAAGTGTCAATGGCAGGTGTAAATGTGTTCCAGCCAAATCACTGCCATAAATGGGATGGGTGTTAATTTTAAATGGAACAGGGCTGTGGCACATACACATACATGTAGGCTGTATGTGTGTCTGTGTGGACGTGTGTAGTATCTTAAACACTGAGTGGTTCACTGCAATGCTTAAATGCAATTGATTTTCATGTGAACATGCAAAATCTCAAACACAGCTTATCTTGAGGGCATTGTCTAGTTATTAACTAGAGGGGCACTCGGAGAGCGCAGACCCTATCTTGCAATGTTAACATTCCGACTTGAGGGGGCGTTCACGTGAATTTTCCCAATCGGGAACTAATTTTTCCAATTATCCCGACAACGCATGAATGCAGCACAAATGCCCTATCACACAATGTCAACAGAAGTGAAAAATAATTTGTGTATCCGCCCCGTAATTCGGATCCGCTCCAAAGATTTAATGGGTTCTCTCTTGGCCCACGCTACACACTTCCACAAAGTTTCATGAGTAGTTTTTCCATAATCCTGCTTAAAAACAGGCAAACAAACCGAACCGAAAACATAACCTCCGTGGCAGAGGTAATGAGCAGTGAAAGAAATATTTGTCCTCCTGGAGTTAATAATCTGAATCAGTTTCATATATTAACATTTGCAGACATGAATTAAATACGAATGCAAATGCAATTCTACACCCACACTATTTAAAAAGAAAAAGTATGCTTGATCAGAACCCTATTTAATCCATGTGCTGTTCTCTATCAGTTTAGCATATGGTTCTTTTGAAATGATGTTTTATATCTACAACATGTGACCATCATTCTCACGAGACAGGAGAATGCTGGCTGGCATGTTTGTCAGAGGCCTTAAGAGCTTTTAATGCCCATGGTACTTTATTATGGTGGGCATGAGTAAGCCAGCCAGCTGTGTGTGTGTGTGTGTGTGTGTGTGTGTGTGTGTGTGTGCGTGTGTGCATGCGTGCATGCGTGCCCATGCACATGCACATACACATGCACATGCACGTGCGTATGCATGTGTATGCGTGTGCATGGTGGGGGAGAGGAACTAAGAACAAAGAAACCTTTCAGTGGATTTCTGTCGACTCACCAGTCTTACCAAGTACCCCAAGAAGGAAAGTTGCATTTGTGGTTTTTCTAGAGTGCACAATGAAAATTTTATGATTATTTTCTTACTCTGAATAGGCAAAGAAAGTTACTATATGGCCGCTTGCAGTTGAGACATAGTGCTATCAGGGTCACATGACTGGTGACAAGTCTCCAGTAAATGCCTTTAAAATATAATTACTTTAACCCTGGTCTCTTCTGCATGAGCTGTTATTTAGTGCAGCCTGAAGTCAACTCCCCAAGTCCTTGTTAACTCTCAAGAAAAAAAAAAAAAACTACAAATAACTGCATTAAAATACTGAAAAAATGAGTTCCTTGTATAATTATTGTCTCTCTCTCCTTCTTCTCACTTACTGGTTCTCTTTCTCAACATCTATATCTTATTTGTTTGTGTCTGTTGTTACAGGTTCTCCATCGATCGGACCACAGACCAGGAGATGATCTTCCATATTGATCCTGATTCTGGTGCCATCACACTGGGAAAGATTTTGGACCGAGAGACCGCAGGCTGGCACAATATCACTGTGAGGGCTGTAGAAGCAGGTACATTACTTCCCATTTCAAATTGAGCTTATTCACACATTATACATCTTCATACTGCTGGGAAAAATGTGATATTATTCATTATCTCGTGACTTGTTCACCTTGCCAAACTTTCTGAAAGTTGGTGAAACTGAAGTGTTAAATCCAGTTCAACAAGTATGTTTAATGTATAATTAACTCCACCAGATATTTTCTAAATAATTAACATGTCAAAACAAAGCCTTGAAGAAATGCAGCATCAAGATAACACCATTAGAATGATTAATTAAAATTCAACTTCCTAATATTTCATAATTACAGTTAATCAAGCAGTCATGTACTCCTTTTCATATCACAGGAAAAACTAAATAAACTACAATGACACTCGGAGAGCGCAGACCTCTGCCAACGCTAATGGTGCATTCACATGCTCTTCGGATGTTCCCATTTCCAGAGTTTGTGTTCATGAGCTTTAAGTTTAAGAAACAACATGGACGCTACAAAGAAGATGTGTTGTATTTTATTGCTCAGAGCGTTCAACAACACGTTGATAGCTGTTTCCAGTATTTGCGTGATAATGAAGAGAAAAGGAAATGGATCAGGTGAGCCATGAAATATGATCGGGAACTAATTTTTTCCGATTATTCCAACCAGTGCCCTACCTCGCAATGATAACGAAAGGAAAAAAAAAAAAGGGTGTATCTGCCCCATGATTCGGATCCATTGCAAAATTGAATGCGTTCTTCCTTGGCCAATGCTACACTCCTCTTTTTCCATAATCCTGCCGACAAACAGACAGACAAACCGAACGCAAAACATAACCTCCTTGGCGGAGGTAACGATGACAAAACTTCGATGAGGGGCAAGTAAAACTGCTCTAGTAAAGATTACTTGTATTTGTTTGAACAAATCACGGCCCATTTGATGACTGGCAAGCTTTGCCTACAGCCGGTGCCTGCCAGTGATGGAGACTGTGCTTGTTGAATTACCTCTTCCAACATTTGTCGACTCCCACCAGGGGTGATAAGGGGTGACAGACATGCTCAAACTGCTGTGATCATTAACTGCCAAAGCTTTTGACACATTTTCAGCAGCAAAGTGTTGTGGCTTTTAGGTTTGAGAAAGGCAGGGAATGAGAAAGTAATGTACGGTACAGCACTTCAATAGGCGTAAAAATTTGTTGTAAACAAAATGTATCATCTGAGAACAAGATGCAGTAAGTGTCATGGGAGGAAAATGGATTAATAACTCATAAAAATGCCAACATCAGTAACTCTAAGTAGATAAAATGTACACTATTCTGCATTTAATGGAATCCATTTGTAAGATGTAGTTGTACACACGGTAATGTACCAGTTATAATGGAACGTTTTGTTAACATTATGAATGAACTTTTCAACATCATTAGAAAACATAAATAATTTCTTTTTAGTTTAGATTAATATGTTATTTCCAGTCCTTTCGTTTTGAACTTTGGTGGCCATTTTCAAATATCTTCACTGTATATTGTTCAGCTTCATAGACAAAGCAGCTCTACAGCTGGAGATGCACTGATCTGATTTGCATTATGTTCTGCCAACCCATCAAGGACATCATACTGCTCAGCGGTAGCCATCAATGTCATCTTTACATCATTTTATCGCTTGTCTTGGAACTGACAAAAACATCTCTGAAAATGAAGGAAGAGCTTACATGCTTTCATCTCATTCGGCCCTTTTGTCGTAGCACAAAGAAAATGAAGAATGTAATAACTTGGGGGAGCTGGGAAGTTATTACTATACCATTAGAAGTAAACTTGAGAAAGAAGGAGGCCTGGTATTCCCCACTTTTTCAATCTCATACAGATGAAGTGATTGTAGGATTGCAGTGAAAGCAGAGGAGATTGCATTCTGCATCTAACTGGTATCCACCATCGCACACAAGAAGGAAACAATGCACATAAACAATGATTTAAAATGTCTTCATATTTGTTCCTCTCTCATATAGCCTCAGACTGTGATTACTCCAATAATCAATACAGCCTAAACTGAACAGTAAGCAGTCTCACCCAACACAAACATTATGACAAAATTAGACTTTCTAGAGTCTTTTTTTTTTTTTTTTTTTTTCGAGCTGTAATTCCCAGAGCAATTTGGGCGCTTTTGTGCTCCGCTTCTTTGTGCTTGGCATTATGTCATAGGCACATTTTAATGTTAATTGAACATTTAAAGCGGTCCTAACCCTTCCGATATCAGACATAAACACATGCCTGCACTTGATAGATAAAGCCTCTCACATTGCCATCCAAGGAAACATCCGGACAGACAGAGTCAGTGGTCAACGGCATCAGAATTCCCATCCAGAATGTTTCTTTATCACCAGTTAGCTCACGGAGTCCTGAGAGCTGTAGACGTACAGACAGGAGACAGAAAGGAAAAAAAACGAGAGACATAGAAAGCAAAAAAAAAGGCCACAAGAGAGATGGAAATAGAGGGGGGGATGGGACGTGAAGCAGCTCGCCAGAGTATTTTAAGAAAGGACTTCATTTTCTCCATAATGATTTTGTTCTTCCTTTTTTTTTCTTGGGTCCCTCTGCTCATTAAGGCTGGAGAGCCACAAGGTCAACTTGTCTGAAGACATTGTTACAACTATAGTTTTGTGGCACAACCCTTAATTATTCCCCGAGTCCATTACTGACCTTTGAACTATTGCATTGCCACTGTATCAGTATTGGACAAGTGACAACAGCTTTCTGACAATGTGCCCTAGGATTAACCCCGGCTACAAAACTGCAAGAAACGCACAAAATGTCAATTACCGTACATGTTTTCTGTGCAATAAGTAAAGAGGTTTTAGTTCAAGTGCAAGTATGAGCAGGCTGCACTGAGATAATACCCCACCAATTGGACAAAATATCGATGTTGTATTACTTCCTCTTGGGATACTTTATCGATATACTGCCACCAAATATCAATATTTGTATTAAAGGCACTATTGATAACATTCAGCTATGACCTCCCGCCCCCGTTCCATTGCAGTCTCTTCACAACACCGCAGCTGCTCGATGCACAAGTGGATGCCAGTTCTGTTGTACAACCTGAGTTCAGTAATGCTGCCTTCAAATCGAACTTGTGAACTCGTATTTACAACATGTACACAACTCGTGAACTCTGAGCTTTCAGAAAATGTCCACTGCAAGGTCATGAATACAACATGAGGGCGGCATTCCTATGGACTCTTCTCATGAGCACAGTAAACACGACCCCATTAGAAGGCTAGCTATAGCTTAGCTATAGATTTAGGTTACTTTGTGCAGTGGTGTTTATGAGGGAACTAACATAACGTAATACTAACATAACACTAATACTAATGTATCTCCTCAGGGATTGAAGCTGCTATTTTTCTGACTGGTGACAACGCATCAGTTAAGGTTATAAGGAATGTGGCTGTTGATAGTTGTTGTTGATTTTGTTTACACATGCTAAATTGTAATTTTATGGGTTACCTCCTTCCCTCTCTCTCCCTTTCCCTCGTTCCCTAGTACTTCTCTTTCTTGTCTTCAACTTATTTTGTACTTGTTCTTATGTGTGTGAAGCATCTTTGGGTACCCAGAAAAGTGCTATATAAATCTCATGTCGTATTATTATTATTATTATTATTATTATTTTGATCCTAGCAGTTGAAGGCAATACAGAACCTTATTTGGGGTTTAACAGCAGCCAGCATCCGCAATGTTGCATTGCTGCCACCCAAGACAGAACCTGGACTCATCTACTATGATCAAGATCATCAGCAGCAGCAACATTTTGCTGCCACATTGCATCCCCGTGTTCACCGCAATACACAGAAAGCTAGCATAGTGTCAGCTAACTTAGCTAAATAACAGTATCAGAGAAGGAGACTAGAAATAGTGAAATAAAAACAAATTATTGGTTGACGCTTCACTGCGTCATTGGAGCATTAAAAAAAAGTTGAGGTTAGCTCAAATTTGATTGTAGCACTTCGCGCTCATCACGCAGTGTCAGTTTGTAGCTTCATGTAGTGACATGAAGCTACAAACTGACGCCAGTGGGCTTGCATTGAAAATGACTTGTAGCCTGTTACTTTGTCGCTCATAGTATGAACACAGTATTAGGAGGTAATCAGATACTACACGCTCGGTTCAGCCAAGTGGTTATTTTGGGTAACCTGGAATCCCAGACCTCTGCTGAGTTCTGGTCTGGCCTCTCTCCCATTCAGACTAATTTCAATCGACTAAAAACTTGTAGATCCAATAACAACCGTTTATGTCACATGAGGCGGGTTTAAGCCTCTGACAATCATCATCTGTCACAGAGGAGCACCATGAGGCAGGCAAATATCAATAAAGATGGATGCTGCCGGTACCCATTTATGCAGTGCTCACCAAAATGTGAAAATAGGTAAGGCTGATCAAATATGAATCAAGATTCTGTTACTACATACTATCTACTATTTCTAAAATGTTTTCAGAAACATATTTTAGTGCTCTTTTTAGCTGTCAAATGAGAGTTTGTGCTGACTGCATGTTGGTGTTATGAAAAAAAGAGCTACCATGTTACTTTCAGCAGAAATTCAGATCAAACGGTCAAACTAGGAAGTGCTGATCAAATACGAACCAAGATTCTGTTACTACATTGCCTATTTCTCAGCTAAAATGTTTTCAGAAACACATTTTAGTGTACTGTTTATCTGCAAAGTTAGAAAGTTTGTGACCAGGCTGCCATTTTTTTCCTGTTTTGCTCTGATTGTTTGTAGGTCACGTTTCGTTCCTCTGATTGGTTGTAGGTCACGTTTCGTTGCTGTGATTGGTTCCTTAGACATATTACGTCATAAAACCTGTCTGTCTGGATCTGGATTTTTGAGACTGTTGTTTGCACACTGCAGTTTGAAGGCAGAAATTCTCAGCCATGGTGTTGACTGCTCATTTCATCATGATATGTCTTGTAGCAAATAAGAAACACCATATAGACATGTTAGCATGGTTAAAAACTTGATTTTCAATGGAGGGGCTCTTTAAAAGAATAATTTCACGTTTAGTACCACAAATGAGTCCTGCTTCATATGTGGACCGAATATGAGGCTGAGAGTCAAGTCAGTCGAATTATGTCTTTGGGGGTCGCACTGGTGGCACGCGCCCCGTGTGCAAGTGCTGGGGTCCTCGCTGGAGCAGCCGTGGGTTCGACTCCTGCTCACTGCCCTTTGCCGTGTGTCGTCCCCTCTCTCTCGCCACTTTACTGTCTGCCTTCGGCTGTGCTATCAATGGAGGCAAAAAGCCAAAAACATAATCAGGAAAAAAAAGAGGATGTCTTTGCCATAGTAACAAATCAGCTTTGGCGCCAAATTCATTACTTAATGTCATTACGCAGGTCTAATCGACTGCTGTAATTGAGTCACATTCTCCACTGTTCTTATCTTTTTTTGAATTCTTGTCCTTGGTGAGGTAATAGATGGTTGAAATGAAAAATAATCCTTCACATGAAAAGGAGAAGGAAACATTTTAATGGAATTCATTACAGTTTTGTGGAGGTGGGGGGGCACTGTGTTTTGTTGCAGTTAATGAACACACAAACACAGTACCTGCACATACAACACAACAGCACACAAACACCTTGCAGGCCCCTTCCTGGAGCGAGTCCTTCCGATTTGCTCGGCTGGCAGTGAGCGACCTAATGACACTGCACATTTTCTCCTCTTCCTCCCATAACAAGAACAGCTTGTTCTGCTCTTGTCTAGACAGTGGCGGGGGGGAAAAAAGCAGGAACAGAGATCCGATTCAAAGAACAGACCAGCATGACCGTTCTTTGGAACGAGCCCTCTCCCCTTCTTCTGAGTGGCAATTAGTGAAGCCTCAGTGACTTGCCCAGCCTCTCCTCTCCTCTCCTTGCTCTGTCTTTCATTTTATCTCATCTATTACTCTGATGGCCTCCTCTTTCAGTCTCATCTCCTCTTCTGTCTATCCTCTCCTCTCCAGCTCTGTCATTCTTTACTACTCTCTTGTCTTCTTCCCCTCTGTCCATCCTCGTCTCCCATCTTCTGGCCATCCTCTGTCTCCTCCGCTGCTCTTCTTTTTCTTCCTCTCCAATAACACTCCCATTCAGCTGTCACATGAATTTGAAGCAAAGCTTTGAAATGTCGGAAAAAGCAAGGCAACAGTAAACCTGTCTTCCCCTAGTGAATTATGTGCGCTGTGTGTGTCTGTGTTTGTAACACACAGGTTAATTAATGTGATTTGCAAATGCCAGGCAGAGTGGTGAGATGAATGATTCATCCAGGTTCTGCCAAGATGTGATCAGCAGATACTTTAATGTGAAGGATGAAGAAATGAGCAGGAAACAAACAAAAGCACTCATAAGAACACCATTAACCAAGATCGTGTCTACTGTATATGGCTGCTTAAATTCAATTATATGAGAGGTCACAGTAGATGGATATTTTACAGACAGTAATGTCATTATTCATTACAAAAATGCATTTCTATCGCTGTTGAACACTATTGCTTCACAACATTATAAAACCTTGAAAGTATAAAACCTCACAGACAAAACAGATCTTTTGAAATCTTCCATTTCATTCATTAACATTTGTATATATTTTTTAGACCACCTTAATGTGATACAGATCAAAGGGCTTCACAAACATACAGAAGCAAAAGTGTAAACAAGATGAAAAAAATAATACAAAAAATATATGCAGAACCAAATGTTTTATTAAACAAATAGTTTAATCTAATAAACCCCAATACAAATTAAAGGCCGACTCTGTGTTCTTTTTTGGATTTTTCAAATGTAAATGCCCCCTCAGCTTTAGCAAAAAGCAATGATGTAGGTTACCCATAGAGGTTACCACAGTAAGATAATCAATAAGGTTATCAATAACACCAATGTTTGGAGCAATGTAATGTAAGCTAAGCTAAGTAATGTACTGCTGTGGACACCACGTTAGTTCGGATCAGAAAGTCACACAATAACACAACCAATCGCAACAGAAGACCAGCAACTCCGAAGTAAAATGACTGTTTTCATCAAAGGAGTCTGGTGGCTCAATATAAGAGCTTCAGTTCTTTGTTACAACAAGGTAAAGAGGTGAAAATATTATAAATATAGCATACACTTCTTTTTGTTAGGTGTCTAAAATCTGTTTTGCTGCAGCCCTGTCCACAGCAGTACATATAGCTCTCTTCAAAGCCACCAGACACCATTGTCAAAAACCTCACAGAAAACTTGCTGATCAGTTAGTTAGTTTGTGTTATTGGGTGACTTTTGAATCGGAACCCTAGAC
>JAOVVB010200377.1:0-10892 GCA_028570985.1 Heterobranchus longifilis
CACACACACACACACACACACACACACACACACACACACACACACACACACACACACACACACACACACAGAGTTTACGACTGATTGCTAATTGATCTGGCTCTTGTCCAGCCCCTCAAAATGAAAAGCTGACAGTCTAAGTCAATACAGCCCTCTCTCTCTCAACAATGAGAAATCCAGCTATTAGTGAGTGTGTGTGTGTGTGTGCGTGTGCACATGCGTGTGTGCATGTGTGCGTGTGCGTGAGTGTGCGTGTGCATTGCATGTGTTAAAATTTCATCAGTAACAGTGTTGGTCCATTTGTGTGTGTCTTCAGGTCTTAAGAATGCAGCTTTCTGTCTGTCTGAGTAGGAAATATGACCTGTAGAGAGTTCTTTGTGTTTTTCATTCACATGATGCAACAATTGCTGTCTGCAGACGTTTAGTGTCCCACCGAGAGTCTCACTTGGTTCGGTAACGATCTGGACAGAAGGGAAACGGTGATAAACACAAAGAGGTGGGGAAAAGGTGGGGAAATCTGCTAGTAAACAATGTCAAAGAGTTATAACTGTGTTTGAGGTCTAAACTCCTTACCCTCAATTACATGAATGTGTCCATCCATCTGTGTGTGTGTGTGTGTGTGTGTGTATGTGTGAGTGTGAGAAAGGATGCCAGCTCATTACCTAGGAGCCAAGTAAACAATGTCAAAGAGTTACGATTGTGTTAAGCGCTGCCTACAACTCAATTACTCTCAAGCGCTTTGGCTGAAGACATGAATCTTTCCTGCTGAGCTGATCAATAAAACACTTCCCAAATCAAGCTAGCCTGTCACTAATACGCAGTAAATTAGTACACCACCTTTCATCTTAACTGTCCCCAAGATAAAATACTACGCTGGGATGGGAATTCTGAACCGGCTCCAAATTGTCCAATCTATCGGAATCGTATGCCTCCAAGCTTATCATTTCCTTTTATCAATGGCGGCATGTTTTTCTGACAGTTGCACATTGCAAAACAAAGATGTCAAACTCATGCGTCTACGCTGCGGGAAACTTGCAACAAGGAGTCACGGTGGAGAGGAAGACTCAGTCCAAAGCGAGGCTTCATTCCACGCAGAAAACTTGTACTGTCTGTAAAATTATCATTTCAACTAAGTATTGTATTGCAGTATTGCAGTATTGCAGCATCTACGCGGAGCCGCCATTGTTGTTTTTAACAAACACCTGAACAATGCCCGTAGCTGCCACACATATCCTGAAACCTGGCAAGATGGATTCACGCATGCGCGACCCATCTTGCTCACAAGGTGAGGAAACACCAACAATATGCTGAAACATCTTTCTACGCAACATGGGCTTAAAATCTAGGAATGACGTTTGACACACTATGCACGAGTGCCACTGCTTCCTAACCGAGCAGACTCAGATGATAATAAAACAGGTGAGTCGACGCTGAAAACCTGTGTAGGCTGACACTTTTCCACACAGAACATTGATCAGGAATCAATAAAGAAATCGATAAAGAATCAGAACGATAAGCAGAATTGATAATGGCATTGTTATCAATAAAATCTTCCAAACAGACTCCCGCACACTGAGTAACTTGCAAACAATTATTCGAGACATTTCGGTGCTAGACCTTCATCAGGCAAATCTGATCAAATGATTTGCCACAGTACCGAAACATGGCGAAAATTCTTCAAATTAAATTTATGTTTGCAAGTTAGACAGTGTGCGGGAGTCTGTTTGAAACTCTGGATTTGCTCATTCCTCTCCTGCGCCTCATGAAATAAATGTGAGAAGTATTCTTCAGTTCTGAATCTTGTGTGTCCTCAGAAAACAAATTGTAGATGTAATTTACATTTGAATATGATTGAGGTGAAATTGAAACTTTTCCAGGCTTCTTCTGTTGATGAAAAATTAATGAATGACAAGTGAAGACAATAAAAACAAACTCATTGTGTCGCTTTTGTTAAATACATGATTTATGTGCACCGTTTGAGTTAAAAACTAGGCTTTATCATTCTGAGTGACAGTACAGTAGCTGCCGAAGGCATCAGAGTATTCTACATATCAAAGCGGCCTTTACTCAAAGAGCTTCTCTCCACTTGAGGTTATCAGTAAGTGCTGGCTTCTTGGCTGAACAAAAGTGTTACAATGCCTCCATTATCTTTTATTACCAACAAAACATATAATATGTGGAGGAATTACAATGTGTAAATCATTGTTCACAGTATGTGTGTGTAAATGGTCAATGGAAATGTGTGTTCGATATGAAGAAGAGAGCAAACACAAAATAGTTGAGTATTTCTGCGCTCATAACCAAAATTAAAGTAGCCATAATAGAAGTCACATTGTTGCTCCATCCTGTGATCTCTGATTAATTTCTTTCACAATTCAAATGTCTCAGTCATCTGAAGGCACGAGGAAAGTCCCAGCGGTCAGCCATGTCAGAGACAGTGCAGTATAATAGTATATTTGATCAGCTGCATAACATCCCAAAAAAGGAAAAAGAATCCTGCACTGGCTGCTGCAGAACTGAAGACTCCTATCATGGCTGCCTTGCTATAATGAAAGACAAATAATACTTGATGGGGTGATTGTGGCACCGTTTGATAGAGTTTCATTTTTTTAAAATATGAATATTAGAATTACTCATGGCAGATGAGACTGCAGACCCTTTGAGGAATAGTTCAACATTTTGGGAAATAGCCTACGCTTATTCACTGTTTGCTGAGAGTTAGATGAGAAGATTGATACCACTTAAATATTTGTCCGTTAAATATCAGGCTGTAGCTGGTTAGCTTAGCACAAACATGGAAACCAGCTAGCTTGTCCAAAGATAACAACATCCACCTACTGGGTGCTGAGCACTGGGAAACGCTCTATATAAATGGAATGTATTATTATTATTATTACTAGCACATCTAATGCTGTGTTCACACAATGAGCGACAAGATGCAACAGGCTACAAGCAATTTTCAATGGAAACCAGTGACATGAATTGACACCCAACACTTGCTGCTGCGTGACAGATGTGACGTGCAACTAAGTTGAGGTGATGCAATGAAGCGTCAATCAATCATATGTTTTTGTTTCGCCATTTCCGGTCCCCTTCTCTGGGACTTTTATTTAGCTAAGTTAGCTGGCGCTATGCTAACTTCCTGTGAAATGTGAGACAAAGCGAGCGACTGAGCAACAACGGCGACTTGGCGATAATGTAGCTGGCCACGCTTGGCTGTTTTGTAGCTTTTGTCGCTTGTAGTGTGAACTCACTAATGGCTGATGCTATAGAATGGTTGGTCCGGGCTAAGTCATGAGCCGTCCTGCTCTGCCTCTGAGACAGGAGGCAGAAAAGTCCTCCAAACCATATGACCATATTCGTTGTTTGTTCCTACTCTCTAATACGACGCATATGAGCATTTTACTAAATTAACGCCCCTAGCGGTGGGAGTAAATACAACTCATTTGAGCATTTTCCATCCTCACACCTAAACATTACAGTCGCGGTTTTAAATACGCTGTTAACATTGTAAAAACTTTTAGGTTTAGGCAACAAAATAAGTCGGTACGGTTAGAAAAAAGATTGTGGTTTGGGTTAAAATCAGTAATTTGTTATGTTAACTCACTTCCGTTCATACGTAAATAACATAATCATGCACGTGATGTGGAATGTGACGTAGATCCGGTTGATATGTTAAGTTAAAAATAACTTATTTTCAAACAGGACATGAACACCGGTCTCATGGGTGAAAGTCCTGTTTGTTTGACCCATCCACCACCCCGCCCGCCCTAAAGTCACTTTCCCGGTCTAAATACTACGTTACACGACTTCCTGCTTTGCTCTTGCAATAATAACTACGGACACTGGAGGGTGCCACATAACAATAAAACATCAATATGGGTCAGATTTGCTGCATGTACATACGACATACTGGGACCTTTTTCGCCTGTCCCTCCGGACCATCCATTCTAGCATCAATCTTCACTAATTAACTAGTTTAACAAGCTAGCTGTGTCATTAAACAAAGCTAAGCTAACCAACTACAGGCTGTAGCTCATCCAACTCTCGGTGAGAAAATGAAAAAGCTAAGCTCTTTCCCTGAAAGATCAAACTATTGCTTTAAATTATCTGGTCAAAATGTGTTTACCAAAGTATTCTGAATATTATCTCATTATATGGTTATGCATCTTTATCCGTATCATGAATTTCCTCCATACATATGCAATACTAGTATTTCTATGGAAGCTAAAGTTGCATGTATCAGAAACACAACAGTAAATGCCACCTGGATCCCCAAATTGCCATAGCAAACGATTACACTCTGTTTGAGTGATTAAAAAATACAAGGAATTTAAATGTGAGAAAAAAATATATCTGAATGCTTGCGTATATTATAATTAATGTTAATTGAAGCCAATACTTTTTATATATTTGAAGACATTAGAGCTGTCAAATCAGTGAAACACTGAAATACTTTGACCACCGGATGGCCACTGTATGCAACCTGTTAAAGAAATACTGTGACATTTTGAATTTGAGCCAGCTGTCACATTGTGATTGTGGGAAACTGTGTGGGCGATTGTGCCCGCCAGTTTCAATGATGAATGCTGACACGGCTAACAAGACATTTCAGGGGACGTTAACAAAGACAAATGCATAAAGTTTTTCCACAGTGTGTCAAGTGTTTGGTGAAGAAAAATGACAGAGTGAAATTCAGAATGTCCTTTCTGAGCTAATGGTGAATAAATTATATAATTGGTAAATGGAAGGCAGTTTGCCATTACATTTTGATTTAATTAAAAGTGAATTAATCTCAACCGTGCTGCACGTGGCCAGTCCTTCAAATCCTGGACGTGACAGTAATGCCCAATCTGTGTCCCTCTGTCTGTATATATCATCCCTCTGCTTCTAGTCCGGTCCATGTTTTCTTCTGTGGTTCTTCAGTCAACTTCAGTCCATGCAGCCCTTAAAGGGAGGGTTTATCCCAAAGAAATCAGTCATTTACACTCAAAGCAAAACCAACCGGAATTGGTTTCTCCAGTGTTTCTTTAACTTGGAGTTGGAGACCCAAAAAAAAGGTCAATTTCCAGATAGAGGCTACATTCACTCAGCTTGGGTCCCCAACTGAAGGAGTTTAACGTGGTGTACTACTGCATGCGGGCTGCAGAGAGGTGGAGAAACGAGGTGGATTTCTGTTTTCAAAAAGAGATGAAATGTCCCTTTAGAGAGGTCAGGCCACCAGACCCAGGCGGGAGATCTTAGCAGAGAGGAAGGAGTGGAGGATGAAGACGATCGGCTTCGGACACGAGTGGAGGTCCAGTTGCTGGAGGAGGAAGAGAAAAGACCAGAATTAAAAAAGTAGAACAAGGCAGAATAATGAAAAACATGACAAGAGTAGATAAGAGGAGAGAATATGATTCAAAGATGTGAGAATTCATTAGAACAGAAGGGATGACAGAGAGCTCAGGCAGAGGTGGGAAGGGAAGGAAAAGAAAAAGAGTTTGTAAAGCACATAGAAATCATAAAAAGAATATTCAAAACTAACTACACAGGCAGCAGTTCCCCACGAGGCAAGGATTAGACAAACCTAGCTGGAGCTAAGCACTGCACACACGCACAAACACCACATCGCTGTGAACAAAGCTCTGTTCATAGTCTGAATCAACAGCGGTACTATGACTCATATCCTGTTCCTTAGGCTATAGGGAGATTTAACCTATACGTCCACACTTCGACTGGTCTTATTTAACACTGAGGACATTTTAGAGGCTACCTCATCTCCAGCAAACCCAGTGCAATGAAATATGAGTAGATCTACACATCATCACTTGTGTGTTTAAAAAAAAAAGTCTGATTTTCAGGAGGTGTGGTAAATGAAGTTTGAGTTGAAGAGTTTTTTTAGTGTGGCTTTGGTTGTGGCAATGTCAACTGGTCCAACACATTGGTCCAGACTGAAATATTTCCACTATTGGGTGGATTGTTATGGAATTTGGTACAGATATCCATGGTGGCCAAAGGATGAATCCTGATAACTCTGGTGATCCCGTGACGTTAGCTCTAGCTCCACCAGTATGTGAAACACATGCTCCTTGTTAACCTGCCACCCCCCCTCTCCATCCCGTAGTAGCAGAGAGCGTGCAGGACAGAGGGGTTGTTTAGCTGGATATGTTAGTCTGCCTGACTCATTGATCCTTTATCTGACTGATGTTTGTGCAAGTTATGGCCCTAAGCCGCGTTTCCACTAAACTCTTTCGGTATAGTACCTTTGGTAACCCATATAAACCGTACCACAGGTACCTAAACCCTAGATCTGTTTTGCGTTTCCACCACAGACGGTACTCTTGAATGGAGGTTAAAATGTAGGTTGGTTACCAATCAACAGACTGTAGGTTTTCTCCGCCTTTTAGTACCGGATCAGTGTGCTAGGTACCTCAACAGAGGGGTGACGAAAAAACGGGAAGGAATGGAGTGGTTCTTTTGGTACCATCCACAACTTCTGACAATGGAAACGCAAAAATAACCCTTCTAGTGTGTAACGAATTGAACCGGACTGAACCGGACTGCTTGGTGGAGACGCAGCCCAACTGTGCTGTGTATTGATAAATCCATGGCGCTGTCCGTGGTGCTGAAGTAACAGACAGTTGTCATTTCTCCCGCCCTTCTGTCAGTTTCGTCTTGGATCTATAATAGTATTAAAACATACAGAACCAAAAGAGTCGTGCATGGGGAGGTTCTCCAGTCATGGATGAAGGAACATACAGACATTTAACATGGACCCCAGGAAGAATAGCTGTTACCTTGGTAACAACTAATGGGGATCCAAATAAACAATAAATTAATTAATGGTTCCCAGATGTTGAATCCGACTGACTTTGGTGATCCCCTGACTTTTTTCGCCACCAGCAGGTTCACATTTGTGGTTCAGCTGAAAGTTGTTGAGTGAAATTTCTCAACAAGTACTGGGTAGATGGTCACAAAATTAGTTTCAGGTGTTCATGACCCCTCAGGATGAATTGTAATACATTTGGTGATCCCTCAACTTTTCATCCAATCATGTCAAAACTTATGGTTTATGACCAAATACCTACTAAAATATGACATTCTCGTCAGCCTCAGTTGTACTTTGTGTTTACTGCTAATCAGCAAATATTAGCATGCTAACATGCTAAACTAAGATTGGGAAAATGCTAAACATTGTACCTGCTAAACAGTACGTTAGCATGCTGACTCAAGCATTTAAGCATTTAGCACAACGCACCACTGAGTGCAGCCTCACAGAGCTGCTGTAGATGCATTTCAATATCAGTACTTATAACTAAAAATATTTAGTACATCCCAATACATAGTATGTCAAATGCAGTATGCCAAAAATACCTGGATGTCCTACTACATCCGGTCAGATATTGCAGTATTCAAGCCAGCATGCTTTTCTGGTTATTCTGACCCACAATCCTCTGCACAGCATGTCTGAGCAACAGAGTCAAATTTCAAGGCGCAATGTTATGTCCCAATTGTACACATACTGCATGCAACAGTACGTACTTCGTAAGAGCAGCTGCACATACTAGAAGTAAAAAGAAAAAGTATGAGATTTGGAACACAGCACTTGTCATCTTGATCTTGTTGATCAACCACAGCAGAGGTGTGGATATAATTTGTTTGTTTTCTAAACCCCAATCAATAGTTTGGCTTGATCGAAGCTCTATAATGCATGTTCTGTATGAGGGAGGTGAACTGTCAATTGCTGAGACAAAATTAGACATACATAGCCCCTGCCAACTAATGACAGTATAGTCAACACTTTGAAAAAGAGCCCAGCTGATTCCACTTTCAAACGTTGAGCTAATGAGCCATCAGCCACATCCGCAAGTGCCTTGGGATTTTTATAAAGCCTTGTCTATGACTGTGTTGGGATTCAGAAATGCTACAGACACCAAATCCGTTCTGCCAAGGTAGCCAACAGAGGGTTTTGAATCAAAGCTCCAAAGTCTTTGCTTATTTGCCTTCAGCATAATGTGAGCCGTGAAACACGAGTGTATCTGACAGAAGTTTATACAGAGCTGCATATGGACCATTCGAGGCATCAATATAAAACGTCTTAGTTTCCAATTTCTAAGTCCCATAAACCTCGAGAGTAATTATTTTAGTTTTCACTGCCACTTTATTTTCCAGCATACTGTATATTACATTGCTATGGTTTTATAAATGTCAATGAGGACAGTATTGTCAATAAGATCCAAGAGGATGAAATCCTTTACAGCAGAAGTCATAAATACATTGAGTAGTGTGTGGTGGTAGTGTTTGGTGTTTTTCAGGTAAACACATTGATAACTTTGAAGGTGACTTCCATACAGGGAGCTGCTGAGTGGTGTAAACAGATTAAAACTCTTAATGTAAGTGGCAGGCTATTTTAAAAGAGAACTCCACTCTCCAACGCTCTTACCTGGTAAGACCTACGTGTTGTTTGTGTGAAGTTTTTTTATTTATGATGAAGTGCTGTAATTTACTTCTGCCGTACCACTTTCCCTCTGCCTGTCTCGTGCACTTGTACTCCCGTTTGTGTTTGGCTTTATTTCCCAGAAGGCCTCCTGAAAGCCCCAGAGAGAAGGTATGAACTTGTTCTATTTATTGTATTGAGCTGTACACGACAACCACAGCAAAGTGAGCTTGATATTGAATCGTTTTAAAAATAGTTTTTTCCCACTTGAAAAACTAAAAACTAAAAAAGCACACTTATGAATACTAAGGCTTAAAGAACATTTTAACTCAGCTTAACTTGAAATGGGAAATGATCAGTGCATTTATTTGGATTTGTTAGATATTTAAAATATATTTTTGTCTCATAGGTTGGAGAAAATGAGAAGGCTGTCGCTGTTTATTCAAAATTCAAAGTACGAATGCAGCAAACAATTAGATATTCAATCTGTAATGATTTTGTTCGAATTCAAAATACAGACTATGAGTGCAACAGTCCATGCCTTGGACTCCAGCAGGTGTTCCTAAAATGCAGTGTCCATCTGACCCTGTTTCTCTGTCAGTAAATTAGGCTGCTGTCCTCTTCGCTAAAGCAAAATGGAGAAAACCAGCGAGCCACCAAACACACACGTTTAGCAAAAATAATGCGTGGGAGCATTTTGGATTCGACACAAATTACTGCAAATGATCGAAACATGTCTGTTTTACAGTGTAGTTTAGGTTTAGGCTACGTGGGTTCAAATTAATTAAAATAAATTACGTGTTAGTCCAGAAACCATGAACACGCAGGACAACTGAGTTTCTATAAGAGCACACCTTGTCACATTTTGTGTCAAAACATAACGCTTTAAAAAAGGAAACACTCACAATCTCCCCCTCCTTCCCTCCAAAGTCAAGGAAGAGCATGCGAACTCCGTCATCTGAGGACATCTTTAGTTTTTCATAGGGGTAGGAGAGGAGCGCCCGGGGCCTGGCGGGTGTGTGAGCTCCTCTCTCCTCCCCATTCTCCCCGTCTCCCAGTTTGGGGTCGGCCAGCACAGAGAAACCCTGTTCATAGTGAATCACCAGCCGGCACTCCTGATTCTGGTATAGACAACCTGGAAGATAAAGAGATAGGATATTTAAAGTTTTGGTTGTTAGCTAACACAATGCTCATTTTTCCCCCTGTATTAGAGTAAAAGTGCAGTTTGATCTGAATTTGAATCACCTGGTACATGCGTTATAGAGTAAGTACAATGAGAGGTAAAAGTTAGACTCTAAATCACAGACTTTTATTTTATTTGAGTAGAATACAGTAGTTCACCTTTAAAAGCATATTGTGGACTTCAAAAATGTATTTCATCTCTGTCCTTGGAAAACCTTGCCTCCTCCTTACTTTTAAGGAGGATATACATTTTCTATTGTCTAATGACTTAAGTGCAAAGTGTTGGCTTGTACTGGGAGGGCAGGGCCATTCAGTATGATTAATATGTTATGTTACTAGGTTGGATGTTTGCACAAAGTGCTTTAATTTTCTACAGTGTGTTATAAATATAAAAAAGATAAATGACATCGATACGGTCTCTTTTTCGGCTAATTCAAGTTATATTCAGCTCTTCTAACATGTGTAACAATTTGTTTTTAATCACAATTTGCTTAATAGCATTAATTTGGACAGCACAATTTTGTAAAACAATAATGTAATATAAAACATTTCCACTGAAACACACCTGTGTTGATTCAACTTTTTAGTAATTTGCTGCTGAAATTTTAGTGCATTTTACAAAAAGGTATTTCAAATAGTTTGTCCTCCCCATTTATATCCCAACAAGTCTTCCAAACCATACGACCAAGTATCTGTTCCTACCCTCTAATACGACCCATACAAGCGTTTCCTAAATTAGCGCCCCTAGCGGTGGCAGGAAATACGACCCACCTGAGCGTTTTCTGTCCTCATACCTAAAATCGAACTGTCGCGGTTTTAAACACGCTGTTAACGTTGTGAAACTGTCACAGTTTGGTTCGGTTTAGGCACAAAAACTATTTGGCTTGGGTTAAAAACAGTCAATTTGTTACATAGCTTGACTTCTGAGCATACATACATGACATAATTACACACGTGAAGTAAAGTGTGATCGTTATCTAACATTAAAACAAGTCGCCGTATGCTTTTAGTTTCAAATGGGACACGAACACCAGTCTCCTGGGTGAAAGTCCTGTTAGTTTGACCCATCCTCCACCCCTCCTGCCCGCCCTAAACAGTCTTTCTCGCTCTTAATTATTACGTTACATAACTTCCTGCTTTGCTCCTGTGATACTTACTACGAACAGAGGGCGCCTAAAAAGAAATGTAAATATGGGTCGTAATTGCTGCTTGTACAAACGAGTTACGGTGTTGTTTTTCGGTGGAGGACAGTTTCCTATATTAATGAAGGAAGACTAAATATTAGAGGCAC
>JAOVVB010200453.1:0-24759 GCA_028570985.1 Heterobranchus longifilis
GAAGATTTTTAACAAACGATTGTGGGGTGGGGTGGGGGGGGTGGACTATATAGAGAGGAGGCGTAAAGGAGGCGTTGTCGGAAGGAGAAGAGAGGAGGGGATTAGGGTTGGCGGTTCGCTGTCGAACCAGCATCGATACAACGGCAGCATTTGCCTAATCCCCTGGTAATGGGAGCTTAGCAGCCTCCTCGGACACACAAACACTCCCACCGCCTCCTCCTCCGCTCTGCTCCTCTCTTCTCCTTTCCTGCCCTCTTCCCTCCTCATTTACATAACATTAGAAACATTAAGGCGGCTCCAACAAGGCCCCATTATGTGCGTGTTGGTTTTGGGTCCCATTGCGTCGGCCCCAAGGCTTTGGAGAGGAGAGGAGCAGAATGAGTCCGGACATCACAGAGGCTTGTCCACTGTTTTGTCTGCTGGAGATGGTTTGTGTGCCTCTAAAGGACTTATTGAAAGGAGAGAGAGAGAAAGAGAGACGGAGAAAGTGATTAATGCTTTTCTGAGAGTCCGGAGCTGGTGATCTGATTGCAGATGTGAGTCTATAACATCAGCTCCTGAAAGTACGCAGTTTAGATAGGAGTTGTCTGTGCTTTTTTTTTTTTCTGATAATTAATTAGGCTGGAGTAAGATAAAAAAGGCACCGTGGCATTGATGTTTCATGGACGCTTCTTGGCACCAGAGTTGTTTTTCAGAGCTGAAGTTCAGACATCAAGGTGACAGAAGTGATAAACAGAACGGAGCTATTCACCTAACAAAGCCACTGTTTACTCAGTCTGCCACACATGCACACCTTTATCACCATCAAACTATTCAATTTACTGTTTAAAGGCAGTGGATTTTAAACCACAACATTCCAGCTTCAAGTCTGATATTGATACACGTGATGAGATATTGTGCAAACGTGCTGCAGAATAGCTGTCTTTGATTTTTTTTTTTTTTTTTAAAGCAGAAAAACAGTCGAAGTAAAAACGTCAACATGCTACACTAAAAAAACTGTCCCATACAATTTGTATCATGATTGGAAAAACAGAAATCATATTACTGATGTATAGCCAGTGACGATGTGTGTATTTTATTTATACAAACTAATAATTATCGAATGATGCCAATTAGACTGAATATTATATAATACTGTATGCCACCATACTACACATCTGGAAATTAAAATTAAAAAATCATTCAGAATTAACAATTTCATAATCCTATTTTTACTATAATGTTTTTAGTAACAAATGATGGAGGCCTCACATAGAAAAAGAAATGTGGCCCTCTGAATCCAAGAATCAGGAACATTTTCTTTCTTAAAGAGGTTAAATCCACAGGTTAAACTGGAGGCAGCAGGAAGAGTTTCAGTAAAGTTCATACGTCCACATCATGTTACAGCAATAACATGTTCAGAAATACACCGTAAATAACAGAAATGGACGTATGCACAACAGCATTTCCCCCCTGTCCTTTAGTTCCCTATTGGGCCTGTATACAGATTGTGATGCACGTTAATATCTGCCATTCAGATAATCCTAAAAAATTATACAAATTATACACAATCTATCATGGCCGTTGGTGAGTGAGAAATTCATACTGCACACGTTTTTCTCCCTGGATCATCATAAAACAATTTAAAGAAAAATAGTAGCCAGGCTTTTCTTCCTAATAATTGTGTTTTTCATAAAACATAAAAGTACTAATTTGTTAACATTTGGCAGGCAAGATATTTTAACAGTAGAGCTGCAATGATTTATGAATACATCTCAATTTGTTTTGGTCAATTTTAAATCTACTTTTTCTTTTTAAATTAATGTAATGTTATAATTAATTACATTAACTAGTAACTGGAGCATAATAACAATGAATTGTGTCTGAGATTTAAAAGCAAAAATACTGTAACTGCAGTGTCACATGTACTGACATGGTACAAAAGACCTCACATATATTTGCAAAAGTGACAAACAGCCTGCAATTAATCATCAAACTGCACACAACCATGAACCAGCACAGAGAGAACAGCAACAGTTTTTTTTTTTTTATAACTTTCCCTTCTTCCTCGCTTTCATTTAGTCCCATAAAGCGGAGTTTTCAGTTGGCTTCAAAGCTCTGTGCAGAGCTCGGTTGGGGGCCTTCAAAGCCCCCTGTCTGTCGGCAGGTTTAGGCACAGAGAAAGCTTCTTGTTCTTTAAGGATTTGGCTCACAAATAACGCCCAGCCAGGGCCAAGACAACTAGCTTGCACCCTGACAGGATAGTAGACAGACTTCTGCATTTTAGTGATGTGTTTTGGGGGCTATTCCTGCATCTATCTGCGTGAGTACCTGCTCTGTTCTGATGTTTTCTATGCTGTCCTCCTCTTACAAATGTTTTGTGTGTTTACAAGAACATTTTCTTGTGAATGTTTAGATGTTTGCTTGAGACTAAAGAAATACATCTAAAATGAGTTTCTAATTTCAAAATGTCATTTTCTTATTGCATTATTATTTCATGTTATCAATAAAAAGTGCACTAAAAATAAAATCTGCAATAAAACTAGCTGTTTAAATTAAAAAGTATATATTTTGAGGTATAATCAATATTATCTTGATACATTTCAATTTGAAAACATCAATTTAATGAGTGCAGTGCATTAGCATGGGCCGACATTTTAATTTTGAGAGCAGTGCTTGTTTGGTTTGAGTTTAAAATATGTGAAAGAGATATTTTCCTGATGACATAACATTATGGTTTATTATTTTACACTCTAATTAACACACGTGTAGTGCTGTGATGGTAGTTGATATTAGATTACTGAAATGATACATGGACACTTTAATATGTCCTGATGAGTGTTTTTGTCTTCTGTCTTTCTATCATTCATTTCATGCTTCAAGTCTCGGCTTAATGGAAACACAAACAAAACAACAGGTTTCTGAGCGACAGTATAGGCTATACCATGAAGAAGGGAGGAGACACAAACTTCCTCTGGCCAATCGTTGACTGATTCAAGTTTGGTTAAGAACATTATTTTTAACAGGTTGTTTTTCTGCCGGGCAAAATGGTAAATAATAAACTGGTGTCATTTATGCAGAAAAGAAGAAAGAGAAAATAAATTAATTGATGTTAACTCGTTTTGCCTAGAAAATTCTTTGCAGTTTTAATTTAAGTGTTATTCTGGTGCATTGACATTTAGTCAGTTAATATGTTTTTAAATAGGTTTCTATTACGTTGCAGGGTTTTTACATTTATGTCCCTTTAGGAATTTGTTGGTGATGCTAAGATGTTTCTCATCACATGTAAGTAGTTTGTGGGTTTAATGATGGCAGTGTGTGTGCGTGTGTGCACGTGTGTGTGTGCGTGTGCATGCATGTGATGCAGTAGAGTTTTAGTGGAGTTACTGCAGTGTGTTAGGTGTCTCATATCTGTATTACTGTGCTGTGCACCATACTGTGCAGGGCTCAACAATAAGGATTGCCCGGGGCAAGTAAAATGCCACTTTGGGCTAGTAAAATCTAGCAACTCACTTTCCTAATTGGGCAAGTGGTAAATAATAATTAAATACAGTATTTTCCAGAGCTGATGATGGAAGTAGCTAAGGAGTGAGTCATCTCGGTTCCTCCTCAGCTCTGTTGAAAGTCGACAGTTGTTTTTTGACAACCACTGATATTGTCTGCAAATATACTAAACTATTTGTACTGGGGCAAGTAAACATTGACTTTGGGCAAGTAGATCTCTGACCCATTTGTCCGACCGGGCAAGTGGGAAAAAAACCCATTAGCATTGCACCCTGCTGTAGAGGTTAATGACAGGAGACTGCATCTCTCCGTGTTAGCGTGGTGTACATGTTATGACAGGCAGTCGTTGATACAACAGAATTAAACACTTGAAAATTAAAGCAGATACACAAGGATCACCAGTTTTCTGTTTAGTACAGTGAGAAGACTGATGGCATCAAATCTGTTTGTTTTCAAGTGAGAATATTATACAGTGGACTGCAGAAAGTGTAACAAGTGATACAGTTGCTGCAAAGACCTGTATGTTTGTACGCTTGTACATTTGTACCTGTTACACTGCAGAATATTAGCAGGAGCAGTGGGATTGTCAACCGCCAATGCTTCATTATTATTAATGACTTTTCTACTGTTCTCGATGGTTAAAGATGGAGTTCATACAGTATGATGTGATGATGACTCTGGTGAGTGCTCAGTGTTAATGTAGCTCCACCTTGACATTATTGCTAGTGAGAGAATATGTTGGTGTCTTTTGGCCTTGCCTGGTTTTCCTCTCGTTTTACTTTATTTCTTGGACCAGTATTATTTTGTAAATATCTGAAATCTGAAATAGTATATTTTACTATTAATGCATATACCACTAATACTCATAAACAAAACCAGTGTATAACCACCATAATCATGGACTGGAGCAGTAGGAGGCCCAGACTTCAACAGCAAACATTTCTAATAATTAGTCAAGAATGAATCACCGACTATATCTGAAAAATATGAATGTACGTCTAAGTCACTATTTACAATCATTATGCAGGACAGCCCATTCTGTCTGTTGTCTGGCTGTCTTCTGTATTCCTGTCACTTGTTTTAGCACTGCACCTGTTCTGAACACACACTGTGTTTACCAGGCTGCTGACGATCACAGGATTCACAGACACTATATCGCCTTCCTCTGTTGCTGCTCTTATTGTTCGTCGCTTTGGATAAGGGCGTCAGCTAAATGCCTAAATTGTAATTGTAAATGGTAGGCCTGCCCACATGTTAGCTCACCAGTCACAGCACTCTGAAGAAAGCGGTGCTGAGAGGCTGACGGGACGAGATGGAAACAGGCAGCCATTATAATCAGTCATTCAGCCTTTTGGAGTAGACATTCACTGTTTGTGGTTTGTTCTAAATTCAAAGGGAACCTCTGTGACCTGCTGGCTTTCACATCGGCCTAAAACCACTCCGCGCTCCCTCCCTCTCTCCCTCCCTCTCGTCTTTTCCTGCATTCCCTCATTCTCTCAAAGTTTCTCTCCCTCGCTCCCTGCCATTCTTTGTCTGTCTTTGTTTTTTGTTTTCTTTTAAATCTCATTTAGAAATACTCAATCAACTTCTAAAGACGGACTTTTCGAAAGTTACATTGAAGTTGTTTGAAGTTATGACTTGTGATTGCATCATCAGTTGATAATATTGTCATTGTCAATATTTGTTTTCTTTCATATCCACTATAGTTTTCTGAGTTGTGCTTTGTAAAAGATTCAGCAGTATCGTGATCAGTCCTCCAATTAGTCTTTAATTTAACACCGTTCTCAGTGGTCACTGAACTATTGATTGATCATTATTTTTCCAATAATAGTTCAGTGCTAAATATTTCCTTTAACATATTTGAGTGTTGTTTGTGTTGCTCCTTTCATTTTTTACTGCAGTGTGTAACTTTGTTGAACACTGTGAGATGGAAATCGGAGCTGTATAAATTTAAATATGGATGGGGGTTATGTGAGGAGAATTGTGGGAGTGTGCATTGCATGAATGCTAACCAATCAATGAAGCCCAGAACTACATTCACAGTATTTTAGGTGGAGCCATTTAAAAAAAGTTCTGATGAAATATGGTTGCAGTATTTAAAGGTGCTGTAAGTGATTTACACTTTGTTAAAATAAGTGTTAAATAGCTCTACATTCAGACAGCCATCACTGATATCCAGTGTTTGGTCAGTAACGTGGGTCTCTCAGTCCCTCCGCTCTGCAGGAAACACAAAAGACATTTCTGGAATCCTCTCTTCTGATTGGATGGGAGTGGGATACCAGGAAATGTCTTTTCTGTATACTGCAGAGCAGAGGACCCATGTTACTGATAAAACACTCTACATCAGTGATGGCTGTCTGAATGTAGACCTATTTAACACTTATTTAAAAAAGAAACATACCACTTATAGCACATTTAATAAACCCTTAAAAAGCCATTGAATTAGCTGAAATTAGCTGAAAAATGATATTCACAAGACAGCGACCAAGAGTTTTTCCATATTTTTCAATCTCACTGTCCCTATCACTTTCCTTCACCTGTGTCAAATTAACTTTCTCTCTGAGCATGAAGATAATGAAACCACATTAGTATTCCACTGAATATGTAAAGTGCCACAGTTTATCCCTCTCTGTGCAGTATGCATTACTAACAAGACTGTTTGTTTTGAAACAGTTATACTGTATACACACATAATAAGAGGAAATGAGCATATACTTTTCTCACTCTCGCCCTCTCCCACATTGGAAATGAGCATAATGGAAGCAGCTGGTCTAAGCAGAGCTGACAGCTGTGATGAACCTCAATGACCATAAAAACATACAAAGAGAGCGCTCAGGACACAAAGTCTCGTTTTACCTCCACAATCGTTTCCTCTCTGTAATCACCAGCACTGACTCTGCCCTTTAGCCCACTTAAACACACCGTACAGTCACTTTTCCAGAGAAAATTAAATTCTCTCAGGTTCTTCCAATCAGAGTTAACCATGTATGCCAGGTGAGTCTGGGATCCCTGATGATTCTCCTTAAAGGAGAGTGGTGATATTCTATATTTTTAACCCTGTGAAAAGACCAAAACCAACAATAAATTGATTCTACTAACAAGTATTATGTGTGTGTATTAAAGAGCTGATATACAGTATACAAATTGTTGTCTAAAAACTATGAAAACACACCAATAAGCACTGCATTCCTTCATTATGATGGGCACTTTATTTCGAGTCAGTCGCACATACATCCTGCTGCTGTAACTAGGACATCAAATGTGTATTAATCCGCCGCTAAAAACAGTCCCTAACATGTCACTGTTTACTCCTGTTTGAGCAAAAAAAAAATATAATTCCCAGCTGTTTTATGAATTTACTAAGCATTAAAAAAAAATTCTAACTATATATTTGTCACATCTAAGTTAAAACTTCAAAATATTTCACTAACTCATCGCCTTTCTCCTCATTTACAAGGTTGGGGAGTAACAGAATACAAGTAACAGGATTACGTACACGTATTCTGTTACAGTTACAGTTTAAATTGGTGGTATTCTGAATACAGTTACTGTCTTTAAAAACAGATTACTTGAAGAGATTACTTTATTACCTCCGCCAAGGAGGTTATGTTTTTAGTTTGGTTTGTTTGTTTGTTTGTCAGCAGGATTACAGAGAAACTACCGCTCTGATTTTCATGAAATGTAGTGGAAGGGTGTCACATGAGGACCCAGTAAACTTTGGAGCAGATCCAAATCACAGGACAGATACACAAATCATTTTTCACTGTTGTTAACATTGTGAGATAGGTTATGGCCTTGGTGGAGGTCTGCACTCTTAGAGTGCCCTTCAAGTTTGTTTTTGTTTTATTTGCTCTAAAATTCATATGAGGCATTTCACATAAAAAATGTTTTTAAAGTGCAACAATTTGAGTGTGCGCAGTGCACCTGCCACACGACAAAGGCAGAGGAGACGCACAGCCAGGACACTGTCAGTTACATTTTATGGCATGTATTCAGTAATCTGTAGTGGAATCCATTAAAAAAAATAAATTAAAAAAACGCTGCTCATTTGTGATTGGTGTACATAGTGAGGGAAATCAATCGAGGGATAAACATGAGATAATGACTTTAACCAGGTGATTCGGTTGTTGTCACACAATCGATTGCGCTGATGACAGTGCTTATCATCCTGATACATATGGGTCAGTCGGGGCATGCTGGCCCTGCTAGAGGGTCCAGAAGGCTGTTATCAGTGTATTCAATGGGCTGACAACCTACTGTATTAACGGTTGTTGAGACTGGAGCAGCGGTGGAAGCCAGATGATGACGTATAAAGAGTCCAGACTCCACATAAGCATGCAGGATGGGGCGGTGGCCGGGTCCTTAAACACAGGACTTTCATGCAGAGTTTGCGTCCCGGTTTAACATAATTTTTAATCCAAACCATGATGTTTTTTTCAGTGCCTAAACATACCGAAACTCACGGTAATGTAGTAATGCAGCGTTGTTTACTTAAAAGTGAAACCTAACGAACTTGCATCCTGCATTGAATGGGCTGTTATCAGCCTCATTCAATGTGATGACAATAGCCTTCTGGACATTCTAGCACGGGGAGCCGGCCCCTACTGACCCATATGTATCATGATGATAAGCCTGTTATCAGCGCATTAAACCGTGTGATAACATTCGAAGCGGGTGCTTTATCCTTGGTTCAGTTTCCTGGGTGCAGTTTTTTTCCCGGAGTTGATGACAGAAGTAGAGTAGGAGTGAGCATCTCGCTTCCTTCTCATCTTTGTTGAGTTGATAATTAACTTTAGTCTTTGTTGTTATTTGATAACCGCTAATAAATAAATCAATTTGTATAGGGGCAAGCAAAAATGGACTTGACTTGACGACATTGACTTGGCAAGTGGGTCAGAAATCTACTGATCGGACAAGTGAAAAAAAACAAAACATTGAACCCTGACATGAAAACAGCAAAAGTACAGAGAATAGTGAACTGTTACCGAGCTAATGGGAAACAGCATAACGTGACCGACGGACTTTCAAAGCGTCCGCAGTTTGAAGGTTTTGACGTGAGAAAGTTTCCAAAGTGTTTTCTACCCAGCATGCATTTACAGGTCAGTCGTGCATCTGCAGCAGTGAGTTGACAGCAGCAGATAGTATTACACAGCTCCTACTGACAGCTCTGACCTCCACCAGGCTGATCGATACGCACAGAGCTGAGGGAGAGCGGGGGGGGGGGACGACGAGAGGAGCGCAGGGAAACACAATGAGAAGGACGAAGAGATTAAAAATGAAGAACTCTGGGAGGACAAAGTGGAGCAAAAAGAGAAGGAGACAGAGGAGAAAGAGCGAGAGTGATTTCAGGCTAGTTATCTCCCAGCCGAGGGTGTCTGGCTTTCAGACGCTGAGGACGTCTAGGCTTTCACTCACACCGGTTCAGAGGGGAGGCAGCAGGGAGGGGGGAGACGCACACTGCTGAGACTCAGGTTATCCCCCAGCTAAAGGGTCTCTGGGTTTAGACACTGAGGAGGGTATTAGCTTTCACACACTGCTGGGGTAACGGGGGAGTCTGCCAGATGTCAGCTCCTTACCCATAAATCCTACTAAATGGGCAGCGGCTAGGTTATAGGGGGAAAGTTGAGTGGACGTCACCTCTCTATCATCTTCTGCACAGACTGGTGGTGTTTGTTGAAGCTGCGGTCACATACATTTGATTTCTGTCAGCTGATGGGAATTCCCTGTTATTTCTCATCAGACTGACGACTTTTTTATGCTTAAGAGTGTTCTTGATTATGTCTGTTTCCTGTGTTGAATCAATCAAATGTGAGGAGAACTTCGCACTGGAGGAAGTTCTCTTTTTCTCTATCTCTATTAAAGGCCGACTCCGTCTGCGTTCTTTTACAGGTTTTTCAAATGGAGACGCCCACTCAGCCTTAGCAAAACGCAGCGACGTAGGTTAGAAGTTACCACACTGAGATAATCATTAAAGTTATGAATAATATGAATGTTTGGAGCTATGTTAATGTAAGCTGTACTGCTGTGGACGCCCCGTTAGTTCGGATCAGAAAGTCTCACAATAACACGACGGATCGCAGCAGCAGACCAGCAACTCCGAGGTAAAATTACTGTTTTTGTCAATGGAGTCTGGTAGCTTTAAAGAGAGCGATATAACGGCTTCAGTTCTCCATCGGAAAGAGCTGTTTGATGGCAAGGTAAAGTAAAGTAACATATTCTAAGTTCAGCGTACACTTAAACTGATATTGACTTTTTTTAGGGATCCTTTCTTTAGGTGGTTTTGCTGCAGCCCCGTCCACAGCAGTACATATCACTCTCTAGAAAGCCACCAGACTCCATTCACAGAAACAGTCATTTTATGTCGCAGAAAACAGGAGCTGCTGATCGGTTTAGTTAGTTTGTGTTATAGTGTGACTTTCGGATCCGAATCAAAGACTGTAAATATTATATACAGTCTATAATCCAAACTAGCGTGGCGTCCACAGCAGTACATTGCTTATCTTCCGTGCCGGTAGCGTTACTCCTGTCTGCTTATATGTAACAACGTCATCATGCAGAAACCTACGTCAGGTCACATGGGAAAAGTTTTTAGAAGGGCTACAGAATGATATAAAACCTAAAAAAAAAAAGAAGTGGAGGAAGTACAGAGAAAGTGCCACAACTGCCATCTGTGACACTGAAATGAGAAATCTGACTGATTGTAGCTTTTATCATTTTAGAAAAAAAAATATTTTAGATTTTTTGTTTGTTTGTTTTAAGATAAGATACTTTATTGTCCCGAAGGAAATTTGTCTTGGACACAATCATATACAGTATCTGCCGTCAAGAAAGATAAGATAGACTTTATATTATTATTTTGTGCTGTCTGCCTGAATTTATTCCTGAATTGTTAAGCTGTGGCTACAATAACACTCTCAAAGTGCTTTTGGAAAATGTTCTCAGCACTTGCAGTATGTTAGTTAAATGTACATATGACAGTTTTTTTTTCTTGTGACATCCATAGTAAGTGGCACAAAGTCATTGCCAGTTAACAATCTTTGCATCTCAGGTCAGTTCTGCAGCAGTTATGATTAAAACCTCCTCATATTCCAGCTGACGTCAAGACATTCTTGAAATTATACACATGGTTTTGGATGGATTTCATGAGCCCATGGTCATAAATCTCACTCGCTGCATAAATACCCTTGTTAAACTTTAAATTCATATTTTAGAAAAAGAAAGAAAAAAAAAACACCACAGTTGGGTTTAACGGTCGTGCACATCTTGTCAGTTACGGTGCTCTCAGCCCTCTGACACAAAAACAACCCTTTCTACTGACTGTGATGTCGACTGAGTTTCATGAAGCACCTTGAACTTTCAAGCCACCTGCTCGAGTAAAACTAACCCCCAACAGAACAGTAATACGCAGTCCTTCACCCCAAAAGAGGACTTTAAAGAGGTTCTGCTTTTAATGTCCCTCAGGGCCAATCAGGTTTATAGGCAAAGTCACTGATCTCAGGTCAGCTTTAAACGCCAAATTGACCCTAAAAGCACCGCACCGTTTCCCGAAAGTAGCTTCACTCTACAGCTATCAGCTTTGTCTTTGGATAAATCTTTTTCTTTTTTTTTTATTTAAAAAAAGCACTCTGTTTATAGCATTTGAAAATCACTAAATAAATGTATTATAGTTATTTAGGTCATAGTCAAAAGCTGTACATATTTTCTTTCATATTTCTTTCTACAGTAATTAATTTTTTGGAGATCTTACTATATCCAGAATTTTTGTTTCATTTGATTTTTCTTGCTGATGGATTTATAATGTGGCCGATGTTGAGCGTGGTCTAAACCTGCTCCATATGAAAAGCGTCCTGAGGTAACTTTTGTTATGATATGACACGGTAAATAAAACTGAATTGAATTAAATCATTTTCGTCTGCTCACCATTTTCCTCTGGTTGCTGAGGCAGAAAGTACAGATGTGCTTTGGCTGAGCGGATTGGTCAGATCCTCGGTTGGGGGAGGAGTTGACGTGGAAGAACGGCGGTGAGGGAGCGTGGCACGGCTGTCCATCATGGAGCCCCTCGCCCAGGAGCAACACGTTGCCCAGGTGACTGATGTAGCTGCTGGCCAAACGTAGCGTCTCGATCTTCGACAGCTTCCTGCGATCAGAAGGAGATTCGTGGTGTTAATCGAAACACAATAATGTAGAAAGTGTGCAACAGTGATCATGCAATGTCACAAAATTGTTGCATTTTTATCTCAAAATAAGGTGCAATATACAGACAGTGAGGCTAGATGTTGAATATGTGAATGGACACTCATGTATCCCGACTCTATGACACATCTATTATAGGAAATATGCACTCATAATTAAATGCAGTGGTGCCTCAATTACATTGTCGCAAAAATTATTCAATTGTGATTAATGCTGCATGCTATCCTGGACTACATCAGGGACTACTTATTTTGGTTGCCAGATGGAAAGAATGTATATTTGTCGGAGCGTATTTGTGCATGAGTCAGTACCTGTCTGCCGGCTCGGTGGGGATGAGTGTGCGCAGCGCCGTGAACGCCGTGTTGACAGAATTGGTGCGATCTCTCTCCCGCGCGTTGGCTGCGGTCCTCTGGCGACCCTCCCCGAGGTGGGTAGCCCCCGGGGGGACGAGCCTCCCCATCATGGCCCCTACATCTACCCCTCCGCCCCCCACTGCCCCGCACAGCTTCCTCTTCCTGTTCACCTTGATGTGAAAGGCAGATGGCGACGAGGAGGACAAGCGGAAGTTGGAGGAGTTGCGCTCCTCGGAGCCCGAGCCCTCGCTCCCGTTCTCGTCGTCGTCTTCGGAGAGGAGGGCGATGTCGCCGTACAAGAAGCGGCCCGCGGGAGGCGCCGTGCGCAGCATGGCGAATGTCATCGTAAACGACGCTCTCTGTCAGCTGCTGGTCGATCCTCGTGAGACTTCCACTTGTTGAGGTTCGACTTTGCTTGTTTGTTATCGGAAGTTGCGTTTTGTGTTGATGTTGCTGACTAAAGGCGTCCGCCGCTTAAATTGTTACTTTACCCCCCAACTTCTTCTTCTTCTTTGCAAAATGAGGAAAGCCGGTCAGATGATGCAGAGTTAAGCTCGGTTTAAAAGATCAGCGAGTTGATCTTTAGTCAGCGGTCAAGAGCAACTTGACCTCAGAGCTGCTGTGTTTTTCTCTCTTGGTTTATACAAAAAAACACTTCACATCCCAAAGGTCACGTCTCCTTTCTGTTAATCCTTTGGAAATTTAAAGTGGCACGTTGAAGTCAAATGGCTGTTGGCTTTGTCCTTTTTCTTCTCTAAACTTCTTTCTTGGTCCTTTGTTTCTATATTTGTCTGTTTCAATCCCAGTAGCAAAAGCTACTCCCAGTGTGTGGCAGCAGTTTTACTGTCTCTTGCACTCTATTGGTCTCTCTCTCTCTCTCCACGTCCTTCTCTCTCCCGGCCTCTTTGCTCCACGTGTGCCTGCTGTCTGAGTGTTTCCGTCTGCCCCTGGTCTTATAGGCGGTGGGAGGGCCGCGGCACTCCTCCGCTCCTCCCTCTGAGCGGTGAGGGTCCCTCGGCTGCCGTCTAGAAGCAGGCCAGAGAGACCGGAGGCAAGAGGCAAACCATCAGCGGGAGTTTGTTTTGGCTGCACGCTGGTTTGTTTCAGGGGAAATCCACCCTAAAACAGAATTTGCATCCCCCTCATGTGCTGGGTGACCTTAGTGACCACGGAGGCTTCTGAAACACATTCCTGTCAATAGGAATATTGCGAACATATTCCATTTCTTGGATGGCAAAGTGGAAAAGACAGATAAAATGTTGCCTTCTGACAGGAGTAATAAAGTCACGATGTTGGACAGTGCAATAAAATATCAAATGTCTGAAACAAAACTAATTCTAAATCTGTTTAAGTGTGTTTATTTTTTCATATTGTTGCTACAAAGACACGACCAAACTCTGTGAGCTCAAAGCTGTTTAACTTTGTCGGAGGCCAATTCTTCACAGAACAAAGAACTTGATCAGATTATCGAATGTAATTTCATAATCTTCTGTCATACTTTGTTTTCAGGTTTTGACATGAATGAATTCTGCAGACAAAAAAACGAAAATACAATGTTCCTGTTTTTCCAAGCTTTTTCTCGAGACTTATCAGACAGAATAATGGAAGTATCTTGACAACAAAGATCTGGGAGAGCACAAAAGAAATTCTGAACGCTACTCGCTCTGCAGTTGCATCGTGCAATCCCGATCATGCACGCGCTCATTTCTAAGTCTGCTCTCTCAATTTCCTACAGCTGTTTTTGCAGCTTCAGAGCACCGAGGATCACAAGAGGTCGCTTGCATAGCACGCTGCAACAGGACACACCCACATCTGGACGTCAGGGTCACGTCTTTCTCAGAGTTAAAAGTCTAATCTGGTTTTTGCCATGCTGGTCTGCTGAGCTCCGATGCTGACTCTGGGGTGTGATGTACTTTTAGAATGAATCATTTAGGCTACATTTTAAATTCATGGTTTGTTGTGTTTGTTATCAGTAGTTTATAAATGTCGATGTCATGGCAATTCATGATGTATTTTAGTAGGTTTGGGTGCCGTTTGGGGAGACCCCAAATTTCTGTTTTGGGTCTCAAGCTGAAAAAGTTTGGGAACCTCTGATTTAGGCTCAATGCATTTCGATTTTTCACCTGGTCAAATTGAACAGGTGACACTCATTCAGACTGCCAAAAGTAAGCGCGAGCAGCATTACGAGTGTGAGAATCTCTATTGCTGGATCAAATGTACACAATTACAATTCCTCCTGAGCGCTCAAATCATCTGTCAGTCAAATCTAATTCTGCTCTTAAAAATCCATACCTGTGCGTTCTCAAACATCGACTTGCAAACCGAGTATAGCGCTCAAATTTGTTTTGTGCTCTCTCAAATCTTTTGTCATCGATATACTTCCACAACAGAGCAGGCTACCAGCAAGAGGTAGGACTGGGACTTGGGTTTGCATAAATCGGATGTTTTGTTAAACCACTTTCTTGACAGCAAGAAGCTGAGAAGCTTGAGTGGTGAACTAAGTTTCTCCTCCGTGTCTCCTTTTCTTCCCCCGGCCTCCCCGTCTGTGCCGCGTTTGTCCCCGGACAGCAGGCTGGGAGGCTGGGAGGCGGGCAGCCGCAGCGCCGGACGGCTCGGGCCGGGCTCGTGGTTGAAACCGGGAACTGGGTTTATTCAGCCATGGCCGAAGTCTTTTATCTGCACAAGCTGTGACGCTGGAGGGTCTGCAAGTAGTTTGCCCTCAAGGGATTGAGATTTTTGGGTGGAGTGTTTTGGTGATGAAGGGGAGGCTCAGGGGTTTATAGTAGGGGAGCTGCTACTTTACTCACTTGCACTCCCTTTAACAATCTGTCTTCCTCCGAAAGAGAAGAAAAAACGAGGACAGACAGCAAAGGGAGCAAAAACAGAAGGGGAATGAAGACGAGAGTGGGAGAAAACTAATGAAAGACAGAAGAGAATGAAAGAGATCCATCTATCTAGCTACACAAATTAACCATGTGTATGGAGGTACACAGAGGTGTAGAAAATCATGTTCTCTTCAGATTTGACTAAAGCTTTTATACAGCCTTCATCAAACTCTAATCTGTTTTTCCTTCTTAAAGTCTTTGGGGTTTTATTAGCCATGATTGTGCAACTTAACTCTTATTTCCAAGGAACTGGCTGACCTTTAAATTCTGTTTCCTGCTTCAAATGTGCAGTGGTTAAAGGTTGACAACCTATGTAAAACTCAACTATGAAGTCTCTAATCCTCTGTAGTGCATTATTGAAAACTCTAAACCCAACTGCCATTGCTGGTATGCCTCTTTTGTGTAGATTGGCACCCGTAAGCTGCTGCTGAAAACTAATAGCACAATGAATAATCTGTCAAGAGTTACACAATGTTACAGTCAGCATTCATCACTCGCTCTTCTCCTCTTCTTTCCATATTTCTCTCTCCTTCCCTGCTCTCTGTATCTATCTCTACCCTTCAATCACGGCCGGAGTGTTTATGCTGTGGTACTGACTGTATGAAGTGAGGCCAGTGCTGGTTGCAGTGGTGGATTATAGTACATACAGGAAGTGCTCGGAGCAGTCAGGATATGAAGGAACACTGAATTCCCCCACATAATATAACAAGAAACACCAGAAAGCATTAGTGGTTGCTGCTCAGAGAATCCCCTCTAAAGGTGAAATCAAACTACGGGCTGGACCCCAATATTCAACTGGGCGATATGGCATAAAAATACAATTTTTTTTAAATTTTTCTCACCACACCCAATTTACGATTTAAATCCATTTTCCTCTTTAAAAGAAAGTACAAAAGCCAGTAGCAGTGTCGGCATAAAGCCTTATACTTCCGCAGGGAAGTCCCTCCTTCTTTCCGTGTGGTTCTCAAAGTCCCTTCTCTGCAGCCGGGACGTAGCGCCGCCACAGACGATGGTGATTGGTTTAAAGAAATATAAACAAGCCAGGGAGTTGTTTCCACTATACCAGAGTGAAAGACATTCAATCCAGCGCAGACACAGCTCTGTGGAGATACGTCTGGCTACGCGAGACTATAATCGACCAGTCTGATGTGTTTAGAGGTCTGTATGGTTATACTGTAACAGCCTGGTGTCATTTTCAGTAGATTTAATGAAGGTAAACACAGTGATTATTCGCTGCTAATTATCCACAGCCCAAAAAATGGTATTCGGGACTTCCCTAAATCAAATGAGGCAACATTTGCTGGTGCTGCACTGCTGTTTGCATTGTAGATGTACTGAGTCTGTGGAGGATAAGGTCTTGCAGTCGCTGTCTAGTTTTTGTGCTGTCATGCTGGACATGCAAATCCGCAATAAATTTCCTTCACTGGAAAACAAGAAAACTCATATGGACCAAGAATGCGATGGAAACAAAAGTCTTAAATTTTATAGTCTGTTTTATAGTTTTCCACTCTCCTCCAGTTCTCATTGGACACATCCGGTCACTGGATATCAAATGTGTTTGAAAACAGTTGTGTGGCTGTCAACTCCAAACATCTGAGACGCAGACTGGATCTACATTACATCATGTCACTCATGAAAGAGCCCTGCCTTCATGCAACCAGTGCCCCGGGTCCTCTGCAGTGACCTTTGCCGTAGATCACATTCCCACACCTGGGCCTCACCTCCGTTAGTGACCCAGATTCAACAGCCCGTATCATTGCTGTTAGTTTTGGAAATAACAAAAGCCTAAATGAAAGTTGACAGAAAAAGAACAAAATCTCCCAATGAAAACGTTGTCTTTCCAGAGCCAACATTGCAATGCAATCCAACAGCTCATTGCTCTTGCAAGGGAGAAAATCATGACAACATGTGGTAAACAATGGGGTTTGGTTTTGATTCCCTTTTGGATCTGCTTCTAAGTATAAAAGTCAGAATACTCAAGTATTGAGCATGACTTGAATTTGTTTGTCTGTACAATTCTTGAAATTATTCAAATTTAGCCAAAAAATCAGAGACATCCTCTGATGATATTCAGCTTTGGAGTAAGGGCTGGGTGACATGGCCAAAATCGATAGAGGTCATTTCATATCTCAACGATATATATCACGATATAGCATGGCTTCTGGTAATTCAATACATAAATAATCTATATGAAATAACCACATGGTAAAGCCTAGTTTTGTATATTCCATACGCCACGTTAGAAAAACAGCACCTCTATGATTCGCTCCCACGTGCAAAGGATCAGAATGTAAAGCGTTGTCCAAATGACGTAAATATTGTCGTAACACAGCTGGTTTTTCAACACTGCAATAGAAACAAACAATATAGAAAAATATATAAGACATTTTTGTATCATTTTGACGATATATATCGTCACAAAAATGGTAACAGCAGGTAAATCCATCCATCCAGTATCTGTAACCGCTTATCCTTATGGGATTTTTCCATCTGCACTTTTGGCCGCGCCGAGCCAAACCGAGCCGTGGTGATTTACTTTTCCATTACCCGTTTTAGCGCGACGGGCCGCGCCAAACCACGGTCCTTCTCCGGAGTAGGACCAAAACTCGCCTGCCGCAGCTAACCCGTGATGACCCCCTTTCTCCCCTCCTCAGCGTGAGTTGTGAGTGCGAGCGACTCTACTCGTGTGAGCAGAGAAAAATGTGTTTTTAAAAGTCTTGTGTGTTCAGCTCTCAGTGCTTTTGTAGCTTCTAACTGAATCTCTGTGGTTTGAAATTGACTTTCTCTCCTGCGTCACTGTTTTTACTTTCAGATATCTGCTTTATTTTACTGTTTCATGTTCGCTTTTAATGGTAGAAGTTGTGTTAAGTTACTGCCCGTGAAGACACATTTCCTGATTTTGCTGCTTCACAATAAAAGCTTTGGAATAACAAAATAACAGGGGACTTTTATTGTGACGAATTTAAAGGAAATGAAACGTGTTTTCTTCTCTTTACCACTCAGCAGACGTCCCAATGTAAGAACAGGATTTTCTGTTGTAATATACTCCTACATATTTGTGTCATGAGGAATACTTTTATAAAAAAGGCGCTGGGCTGACATGCCGAGCTGCGCCGCGCCGGCTCATGTGTATGGAAAAGTGGCTTCGGTGTTCCTCCACTGTAATGTGACATAATTAGCACCAAACGACTGTGGTGCAAAATGCACCAGAAATTCAGTGTGCCACAGGATTGCCAATGATACACCACTGCAGCTGTTGTCTCATTTTGGTGCATTGTAAAGGCTCCAAAATTAAGAAAAGGTGAAGGTCTTCGTCTGTCAAAGCTGCATGTTGCCTGCATCTGTACAAAAATAGGGCTTGGAGACCCGAGGAGGGGAAAAGTGAGGACATGAGGTAAGGACAATCAAGAACAGAAGGACAGCAACAGCACAAAGGTGTTCCTCGGAGAGAAACCATAGAAATGTCACAAGTTACTTCAGGCTCCTGGGGAGCAGCACTGAGAGAGAAGACAACGGAAGTGTGTGTGTTGTATGTGTGTAAGAGAGAGAGAGGGGAACATTTGGGGAGACAGATTTAGCTTTTGACACATTGGTGCTAAAAAGTACAAAAAAAGAGTCTCTTTTCTGTTGAATGTTTGCCAGTTCTTAATTAAGTCTTGTTGCTATTTCAGGGATGTTAAGACTGAGGTGAGATTGTGTCTCTTTTTAACACGCATGTTGTGATGTGAGAATGTCACTCTGGGTCCAAAAAAGATACGGATATCTCAATGATGAGTCATAGTTATCACAATGGAGTGTGTGTGTATGAGTGTGTGTGTGTGTGTGTGTGTGTGTGTTGGAATAAATAGCTTTTGGAGACAGGAAATCCTGACCAGGTCTCCCTGCATGTCGAGTGTTTTGATCCGCATATTTGGCTGCCAGGCAATTCGGCCGTTGTCACACGTTATCAGTCATTATCAGCCTCATAGATATGGGTCAGTAGGGGCCTGCTGGCAGCGTATTGAATGGGCTGATAACTAACGGTTATTGTGACTGGAGCAAAGGCGTAAGTCAGATGATGACGTATAAAGAGCGTCCAGACTCCACATGGATGGGTCCTAAAACAAGACTTTCACGCGGGAGACCAGAGTTTGTGTCCCAGCTGAAACAACATGTTCTGTCATTTACTAAGTCATTTAAATACCCCGACGTACTGTAAATTACATAAGATATTTAATGCCTAACCCTAACCCCCTAACGAAACTCATGGAAATGTACATGCTTTTTCCTAAAACTACCGACGTGTTTTCTGTGCCTAAACCTACCGAAATTCACAGAAATGTAAATGTTTTTTTCTAAACCTACTGAAACATACGGAAATGTAGATGTTTTTTCCTAAACATACTGACATATTTTTGGTGCAAAACTCATGGAAATGTAGCAATATAAGGTTGTTTACTTTAAAGTAAAACCAAAACCTAACGAACATGCGACCTGCATTGAACGGGCTGTTATCAGCCCATTTTTGGATGAAAACAGCTTTTTGGACCTTCTAGCAGAGCCAGCATGCCCCTACTGACCCACATCTATGAGTCTGATAACGGCTGATAACGGCCATTCAATCGTGTGATAACATCCGGAACGAGTGCGGCTGCAAAACATTCTGGAAACTAATAATTACACGCACACACAAGCAGCGCACATACACACAAATACAGGAACACAGATGAAAAGCTGTGTCTTGTTTTTCGAGTCCCCTGTGCAATAACGTCTTGTCAGTCCATGAATAAAGTTTTCCACAGAGAGCAGAGCAGAGAGAGACTGATGCACATGAGCTGTGATTGATGGTTTATTGAGCTTATCAACCCAGAGGGGAACAGAAAAGCTCATTCTCAAACTCTTCTCTTCTCACTGTAAGACCAGAAGGAAAAAAAAACAAAGAGAGCAGGGACCAAAGTCTGCATGTTAATTACAAGTGTATAAGATAAAGCCGAGTGCATTGTGTGCATGTGTGTGCACCACAAAAGAAGAAACTACTAGAATTAGAGGTTTGAAGCCCAAGGAAGTTATTCATTCAAAATAAAAGGTCCCATCATATAAGGACATGTTGCAGCTTTAAAATGCATGTAAAATGTTCAATACTTAATCAATGCAATTTATTGAGGATTAATAGATAGAATAGGGGGACGAGATAAGCATGACGCTTCTTCCTACTCCTTTTCGGACAAGAAATGTACATTTATGTACATATTCACCGTTGTTATTGTTTTAATGTTCAAAATAAATAAAGTTCAATTCAATTAAAAAAGAATCACAGGTATTGTGTCACACTGGACTTATACATTTTTAAAAGTAGTTTGCTTGTTTGATACTAACAGACCAGGTTGCAGTCTGCATTTTATGGGATGTTACTGTAATATGACAAAAATATAATGTTAGAATACATCTCATCTTATTTGTGTGGTGAGATTATGCACTTTACAGACTTGTAGAATCAAAAATAAGACTAAAAATGTGCCACCGTTAAATTATTCATCCTGATAGAAATTGAATGTTCAGAGCACTCTTGCTAGTTTAAAATTTAAAAACATCAGAATGGCTTGTAAAATTAATTTTGACATTGCATTGTGGGACAATAGTTTCAATTGACATCATGCTCTAAAATAGGGAAATTGTGCATGCTGGTATGTTAAAGTGCACCCAACAGAATCCAACAGTGTTCAAGTTTCGATTGGGTGAATGACTTTAAATAACCTCAGACGTGTGTGTGAGTAAAAGTCTGACTGGCCTCCGGCCGTTTTCTCAGTTTCTTACGTGAATTTCCATGCATCGGCTGTGAGCCTAAAGCGTAGCTGCAGTCAAAGAAAATGCATGGCACGGTTCCTGTGAGAAGTTTGAGGGCATTATGCAACCAAGCCACCGTACTGTTACAGTATCCGAGGCAACACTTTCATATGCATCACACCTTCAACATTTTAAACGGCTGCAACTGTGAGCAAGAGCCTCCCTTTGCTCCTAATTTCCACTCAGATCGAGGCTGGCAAGTCTGCAGTCTCTAATACCTGCAATCTTTCACTGAGCAGAAACGGTTTCACGTTGGGAAATTAGCATTCTACAGTAGCTTTCACCCTCACATCAGGGTGTTGTTGCTGCTGTTTTTAGCAGCTTTCACTCCTACACTCCTGGTTCTAGCCTGTAATGACTCAGGACTACTAATTGTCTTCATGGCATGAAGGACGCCTCGGGGGGGATCAGAAAATAACCCTGAGTGATAACTCACGTTCATACTTTTTCACTCCTTTGCTTCCAGGTATGTCATGTGATCTACAGTATATATGTGTATACTATAGGTGTGTGTGCATGTGCAGGCTGGTCTCATTCCCTGTATTACTACGAAAAGTAATGCACTGTAATTTGTACTCGAGCACACACAGGACTTTCATATGTATCACACAAATGCCACATGTATTTAAAATGGAAGTATAGGAAGTAAGGATTGTAATGCCACTCCCTGTGGTTTTTTATTAACCTTAACAAGTCGTTTTGTTGCCTAAACCTAACAAAGTATTTTTGTAGCCTAAACCTACTGAATTAGTCCCGTTTCACAACATTAATCGCAATGTTAATGACATGTCTATCACACGACCAGGCCGTGTATTTAAACCAGACATGTATGTATATATTATACAAACTGCTGTGCAAAACTTTTCATATGAGATCATACAAACATTTTATGAGAGTGCATTGTCATCTGTGCAAATATTCTTGCATACATGATTCTCTACAATACACACAGTAGGTCTGATGAAATGTGTGTGTGTGTGTGCATGTGTGTGTGTGTGTGTGTGAGTTTTGCAGTTACTCTGAGATGATTTCTGCTGTTGGAGTAGATGATGACCTGGCACTACTGTTATTTGGCAGAGAAAAGACTGGCCACCTCCAACCCTCTGCTGTACTGATTACTGACTCCTGGCACACACACACCCCAGCTATAGGCCAGGACAGATCCACCCCATAATCACTATTGATTACTGATAATCAAGTTAGGAGAAAGAAAACTGCCTATGTTTTGGCAATGGGGAGAAGATGGCATCAGTAAGATGAGCTGTCTTCTGACAGTACTGCTGAGGCAGGGTGGATATAAAGCATGCTATATTCTAGAAGCACTTTCAGATATGAACCTTGTTACGTGAAAGTTTTGTCAGTCTCATGTTTGTAGTAGAGATAATAGCGATTACGTCATGGTGTCAGAGAAGCAAAAGTTTTGGATTTGTTGTGGATAGGCTCAAAGAGCTAGATGGGTTTGAAATTACAAATTGATGTGCAAATTATTCACACAAATTATTCACGTTTGGTCTGAAAAGTCTTCAAGAGCACTGTAGTAACTTTGTCATTATCATCTATTATGCACAGAGAAAATAAAATGTTGAATATAGGCCTATACCACTAAATAGTGTGAAAGACTCAATTTAGATTTGTAGAGGAGATTCTTCTCGTGTCATATCAGTCTATAAAAATGTGTTTTTATGAATTTTCCTCTTTGTGCTGCAGTACAAAAGAGTAAAAGAGTCTAACTTTTATCTTTCATTCAAGATAAAAGTTGGACTTACAGCAGCCTATGAGTCTGGCAGAATGCTACAAACATCATGCGAACAACGAACGTCTCGTCTTTTTTAACTCTGCTTGGGTGCTGTCTGATCGTAGGCAGAGGAAATGATTGGAGATCTCTGATTGGTTGGACTAGTGAAGATGTGATGTCGCTGCCTCTCAGTTGTCATTAATTAAAGATGCCCGGTGGAGTTTTCTTGTAAACAAACACATCTTTTTGGCTGATAATGCGCCATCTACTGAGGTTTTCGGCAAGTGCAGACCGATTTTACTGTGCATGTGTTGTACCCCAGTAATATGACGCACTGATGACTGATGAAATCTCCTCTTTCTACCTTCCCTGGTTTGCTATAGCTTGCAGTATTCTTCTTCACTGCTTTTGTTGGTGCATTAACTCTCTCTCCCCGCCAGAGTTTTATTAAAAAGTTGCCAGCCAGCTCCAGCATTTTCAATCATATTCAGTAATCTTTCAAGACCACCGGAATATTTTGTACTATGAATATCTAAAGAAAGATCAGACTTTCTGCTTTTTTAGAAAGAAATTCTAGCTTCATTCACTCTTTTTTTCTATTAGCATTTGAATGTTGGTCATTTTAATCAAAAAGAACATTTTGGACAAAAAACTGAGAAAATCGTGTTTTTGACAGTCATTTTATCATTTTTGCTCATGTCTTATTTGCCTAAATATAAAAAGTTATCTGTCTACCTCTGGTAGGTCTGCTAAGAGAAATCCTGGGGAAAAAAAAGTCATTTTGGAGCTCTCTAGTCACCCAGCCTGACATTTGCTCAGATCCACCCCAGGCAAGGCACCCCTCGCTCAGGTAAACATCAGCCTCTCCAGCCTCCACTCCATAACCTGGTAAACTTTATCCGATCCACAAATATTGCACAATGTGCATTCCAGCTCTATCCTGTGACCCTGTCACATTTCAATAGATCCAGTGTGGAACATTTCCACCACAAGACCTATGTTTGAATGCCTAAAAGTAGTTACTTTAACAGACAAGCCAGCAATGTCACAGATTCCATGTCTGCCTGGGTTACAATGGGTTATATTGTTTGTGTGAGCGCAAGAGAGTCTGCATTATTGAAGGCCATCTATTTGCGGTTCAGCAGCCTTTGATATAAAAAAAAAATACAGTTTGATACTGTACATTTTCTGAGTGCTGTTTAAGAGAATCAGATAAAAAGCAGAACATAGATTTTGAGAGAGGAGAGAAGAAAAGGAGAACAGAGACAGAGATGAGGCAAAGGACAGAGGATGGATAGGTTAAGAAAAACAGCTTCAGTTAATCTGCAGAGTGGGAGATAAAGAGATGCACTGTAGGTGTGAGGCTAAACTGAGAGATGCATTAACACACAGATGTTTGTGGCACAAACAGTTTTTGCTACTGTACTGCAGGTTAGTGTGGAAAAATAAATATCTACTTTAGAATTATATAGTAAATTCAAAAGAATTCATTATCAGAAAAAAAAAAAAACTTTAGGTAAAACAAATTAGGAATAAGGAAGCATTTCTTATTCTGTATTCTAACAGAATCTGAATCTCAATAATTAAATGCTTTTAACCACAAAAACATACAATTGAAAGTATATTTTGCTTCCTATAGATTCTTTGAGATGCATTCTCCATAATGGTTAAATGTGAGGATGCAGGCATCTACTGCGCTGTGTGGCATAATCCTGGCCATCAACTCCCACGCTCTCTGCATCTCCACAGCATGGAGCATCCACTGTCTGTCAACACTCTAATAGGAGGCAAACCAAACAACACAGAGGGAAGGGGACAAGAATACACACAAACTACACAGAGATAAATGGATATTGGGCCAATGTTTTACAGATTGGAGCATTGTGAGTTATGCTGATAATGGATCCCGTTTCAGACGATCTGTGTTCGACAGCTGGAGTGGACTTTTCCGTGTGTCACATTTCAGCATTATTGCTTCAGTCAGTGTAAAGAAGCTGTATCAATTGTAATGCGATTATAAATGCTGCAGCTGGGTCACAGGAGGTGGGCAGGATTTAGAGGGTCATTACAGCACACACTGTTGAAAAGAGAATAAACCTCAAGAACAAAACCAAATAGCAGGATGATTTATAGACTGGTGACATATTGATAGAATATCCTCCAAACCATGCGATCACATACTGTAGGAGGTAGAGCGGTCGCGCACTGATCGGAAGGTCGGTGGTTCGATCCCCGGCCCCTGCAGTCTACATGTGGAAGTGTCCTTGGGCAAGATACTGAACCCCAA